>CM042381.1:25413286-25418286 GCA_023634145.1 Thymallus thymallus
TGGCAAAAATGGTGATATGGAGGAGGGGAATGGGCAGGGTATATGCAAATTAAATACTGTAGTATTTACTATAGTTAACAAAGTGTAGTGTTTTTGCAGACTGTAGTATTCTTGCAGACTTAATGTAGTATGTACTACAGGTTTTCTTTTAGGATGATGATGTAGTATTTACTATAGTATTCTACAGTATGCTACAACATTCTATAGTAAGTCCTACACATGATCAAGGCATAGTACACTGTGTAGTATAGTATTCTACAAATTAGTATGTTTCACTATAGAATTCTATAGTACAGTAAGTACTGTAGTATTCTTTAGTAAACTGTAGTATGTTTTCATTTGGAATGGGTGGTATCAGGTGCATGTATCAGGGGCTCCCAAGTGGCACAGTGGTCTAAGACACTGCATCTCAGTGCTAGAGGTGTCACTACAGACACGCACAATTGGCCCAGTGTCATCCGAGTTTTGACGATGTAGGCTGTCATTGTAAATAAGAATTTGTTGTTAACTGACTTGACTAGTTATATAACAAAATGGCTCTCAACTGTTTGGGGCAGCTAGTCATTACTGTAAGGTTTTTAGGACTAGGCCATTACCAGGCAGGTCTGAAATCAACTAAATAATATAAATGAGCATAAACCTTTGCCATCAGAAAAAAAACTTGTATTCTGACATTGTACATGTAAAATAAATAATCAGGGTAATATTCTGATAAAAATTGTTACCAGTATACCTTCTTAGTCAGACAATTATTCATATGGTCCCAATGCACCAGTCTGAGGTCTCCTCAGTACTCCCTGATCTCTGTTAGCTGTATACATACTACTGTATCCCCATGACTCTCTCCCTCCCTCTCTCTCTCCATGCCTCCCTCTCTCCCCAGAGCTCTCTTTAAGAGAGGGATGAATAAAGTGATGAAGTGCAGGTCACATGTCTGTGTGATCCAGTGATAACGAGGGGGCTGGAGAAATAATCTATCAGCAATAATCCCTGACTCAGGAGACACACATACACCCGCCAACCCACCCACGCACACAGGCAGGCAGGCATACACACACACACCATGCCAGGCACAGCAATCACCATATTCAGCAGCTAGACATTCATTACCACTATAATGTGGACCAGGGGAGCCTGCAGCCAAAATGACCAATTATATAGCAACACATGTACCATCGCTGTTCACCTAGTGGGATGTACCGTGTTAGCACAACATATAGCTTAAAGCAAGAGAAACAAGTATGAAACCAGTTTAATGACGAACTGTTTAGCTTGATTGGCTTGGGATATTGTCAACAGTACACACACGAGGAACCTCAAGAAGAGAAAACAGATAAAACACATAGGAGACATGAACTCTGAAAATATGTCACCCCTTCCTTGCCTGCATTAATCATTTACCATGTGTAAAGTAGCAGTTCTTTCTTCTTTTGTCAAAGTCAAGGGGTGGATCCTATTTCCTGGTTGGCCCCATGTAAAGATAATCATATATACATTTACATTTTCCATAAAGGAATATGGAAATGAGGTGATGGTGTCAGCAGGGGGTCTGGAGTAGGATATCCTGACACACACACACACACATACACACACCAACCCTGTGTATGGTGTTCTGCATTGTTTCTATACAGGCAGGACGTTCTGGACTATCATTACTGATTGTTTCAAAAAGGGGCATTTTGAGCGGAGCCACTGTTTGCTAATGAAAGGCTGAGGCGAGGCGAGGTGAGGCGAGGCGAGGCGAACGAACAAAACAACATCCTAATGATTGTTTATAGTGGAAAACAGGAAGCAATTCTCTCTGATTATTGAGACGATGTCTGTCTGCCAATGAGGTTATTCTCTGATTATTGAGACGATGTCTGTCTGCCAATGAGGGAATTCTCTGATTATTGAGACGATGTCTGTCTGCCAATGAGGGCGTTGTTAGTGTAGACGCTGATTGAGAACAAAGCAGAAACAGACAGAAGAACCAATCATCTTTTATTCATTACATAAATGATGACATTTTAAATGGAGAAAATACCTAATTAAATGCCTTATTATTATTGTATTAAATATCTTCTGTCATAGAGAATAGACTAATAGTGATATTTATGTTATGTGAATATCAATATGTTTAGATAGAGGATGTTAAGAGGTCAAGGATTGGGTATCACAACAGATTCAGTGTCAACACTGTGAGGACTCAATCACTGAAATGAATTGATCTAGATTTGTGATTTTGTTACATTTGCTTTTACAATTCTGTTAAATGGATGTGCCTTGAAAGACTTTAAATGGACAGTTAAAACATATAGTTAAATAATGCGTACCTCAGTTCTAGTTCTGCTGTCAGTTTTTATTTTATGGACATTTATCATATATTCTAAAAAGTCAAGATATTGCAGAACTATATTTGCAGAACTATATTTATGCATTAAAATAGCTTGTTTAGACAAATATACAGAATTAAAAAATATTGTGTACAGGCATTAATGTTTTCCTCAGCTACGAGGGGACAGCTGCTTTGCAAGTAGCAAAAAACTACATGTCAATCAAAGTGAGCGAAGCCTTCTCTGACAACCAAGAATAGTTTATTCAAATTGGAATGGCGGGCCAGAGCGGACGACAGTACATGTTGGAATACAGAATGAGATATTTATGAAAATGGAGATCCGTCGGCCTCCATTTTATAGATGCATTACAGACACTGTACAGTGAGAGTGGAGAAGTTGACCTTTATAACAGGGACTTACACACACACACACACATGCACACACACACATACACACACACACACACACACACACACACACACACACACACACACACACACACACACACACACACACACACACACATGCATCTTGGTTTCGTCAGACCAGAGAACCTTGTTTCTCATGGTCAGAGTCCTTTAGGTGCCTTTTGGCAAACTCCAAGCTGGGCTGTCATGTGCCTTTTACTGAGAAGTGTCTTCTCTCTGGCCACTCTACCATAAAGGCCTGATTGGTGGAGTGCTGCAGAGATGGTTGTCCTTCTGGAAGGTTCTCCCATCTCCACAAAGGAACTCTGGAGCTCTGTCAGAGTGATCATCGGGTTCTTGGTCAACTCGCTGACCAAGGACCTTCTCCCCCGATTGCTCAGTTTGGCCGGGCGGCCAGCTCTAGGAAGAGTCTTGTTCGTTCCAAACTTCTTCCATTTAAGAATGATGGAGGCCACTGTGTAGTTGGGGACCTTCAATGCTGCAGAAATGTTTTGGTACCCTTACCCAGATCTATGCCTCGACACAATCCTGTCTCGGAGCTCTACGGATAATTCCTTCAACCTCATGGCTTGGTTTTTGCTCTGACATGCGCTGTCAACTGTGGGATCTCGACAGGTGTGTGCCTTTCCAAATCATGTCCAATCAATTGAATTTACTACAGGTGGACTCCAATCAAGTTGTAGCAACATCTCAAGGATGATCAATGGAAACAGGATGTACCTGATCTCAATTTCGAGTATAATAGTAAATATACTTATGTAAATAATATATTTCTGTTTTTAAATGTCTAAAAACCTTTTTTTGCTTTGTTATTATGGGGTATTGTGTGTAGATTGATGGGGAAAAAAACTGTGGCTGAGATAGAGGCAGGTCCCAGTGTGAGGTCCCAGTCTAGGTGGGGGTTGGGTATGGGTAGGGAAGGGAAGGGGGTGGGGGTGAAGGGGGATGAGATGGGGTTGGGTAGGATCTGAGGCCTGCCTCCCGTGGCCCTGGCAACATCTACTTAATTAACCACCCAGGTATTTGTGAGCCTCACGGCCCACTGCCCGGCCACACACACATACACACACAAACACACACACACACAGTGCCCGGCCGGCCATATGGCTCAAACACCGCCACGGCCCATAATCACCAGGGGAAACACTGCATCAAAAAGAGCTCGGCAGACATAAAGCTTGTGTAAATTATTTTTAATGGTTTCCTTCTGGCAGGGAGAGCGTGTTTGTCATCTGAAAACGAGCGGCCGGGGCGATAAATTCGTCCTTGACCTCTCTCATCCATGCACTTGCCCCCTGCCCACCGCTGTGACCTGCCTGCCTGCTCAGCCTGCCTGCCTCCTCTCTCTGACACACACTCAAAGCCATTAGCACTGTTAGCAGGCAACACTCTGCTTCCCCTCGGGGTCGGTGGCTCGGGGTCTGTGGCTCGATGTGTGTGTGTGTGTGTGTGTGTGTGTGTGTGTGTGTGTGTGTGTGTGTGTGTGTGTGTGTGTGTGTGTGTGTGTGTGTGTGTGTGTGTGTGTGTGTGTGTGTGTGTGTGTGTGTGTGGTGTGTGGACAATGACAGGTATCATTGCGTCACTGTCATATAATAATGTATGTGTCATAAAATGCAAAATGATTTCTGCAACATGATAGATCACTGTTGATATATAAGCCAACCAGAAATATTGTAGGAATCCAATAATGGAAAGATCTACACCTCACCTCAGATGATCCTGAAACCTGAGGACATCTTCGTTCTGTCAACAGTCTGAGAGAGAGAGAGAGAGAGAGATAGATAGAGAGGGAATTAGAGAGGATGATTTGGCCTTAGGTCTGTAATTATCTAATTTGTTGTTATAATGGCTGTTTTTTCCCCCTCAACATTTCATGTGAGATTATCTCAAAAGGGATGAAAATTCTGAAATTGGTTCCATGCCAAGGAGGTGGTAGTGGGGTGGTGGTCAATAGTCCCAGGAGGTGGTAGTGGGGTGGTGGTAAATAGTCCCAGGAGGTGGTAGTGCGGTGGTGGTCAATAGTCCCAGGAGGTGGTAGTGGGGTGGTGGTCAATAGTCCCAGGAGGTGGTAGTGGGGTGGTGGTCAATAGTCCCAGGAGCTGGTAGGGGGTGGTGGTCAATAGTCCCAGGAGGTGGTAGTGGGGTGGTGGTCAATAGTCCCAGGAGGTGGTAGCGGGGTGGTGGTCAATAGTCCCAGGAGGTGGTAGTGGGGTGGTGGTCAAGGGGGGGGGGGGGGGGTAAGGTAGCTGCTTCA
>CM042381.1:25423286-25498286 GCA_023634145.1 Thymallus thymallus
CTCCTGAATGTATTTAGGCTTGCCATAACAAATGGGTTGAATACTTATTGACTCAAGACATTTCAGCTTTTCATTTTCGATTAATGTGTAAAAAAACGGAATTATTTCTGAAGGCACTGTATCTGTGGTGCTTTTCTGCCAGTTTAAGACATTTTATGTGAGGATGGGGTGGGGTGTCTAGTCATCAACTGGCTAGATTAAGGTCTGAGAGGTAGGGAGCTGTTATAGATCAATTTTTTTTATTATAGATTTATAAGCACAAACAATTTATAGTTGAAGCAATAGTTCCCCTTCTATTATATACCCAAAGGTATAAACTACTGGTCATACAAGAGACAACAACCTCTGAGCCTGTTGTGTCTACACCTCAACACAACAGGAAAAGTTAATGAAAGTGATGTTTATTTAGTGTTGAAATGATACTGCATCTGTTATTATCACCAGCAGAGATATGGAAATAGGAGAAGTGCTGATTTCCTTTGAAAATGATATTTGTGGCACTGACTTTCTCATTCCGACAGTAAATGTGTTGATTTGTGAACGTGTTTAACCACAGCGACAACATGAAAAGGAATATGCCAGTAAGATCAGTGCGTTCCAGACAGACACTGATTTCTAAAACTAATATCTAAACAACAAAAACACTATGACATGTTTTGGGGGATGTATCTTTTTTTCCTACAGAGCTCCATTCAAAGTTGTTTCAGTTGACAAACACTAGCGTACTGTGGTGCTGTAGTAGTTTGATCGTAACTTCATTCCAACTAGAGCACTGTTAAGAATAACACATTAGTGGCCATGTAAACATCTCAACACAAGTATAAAGGCAGAATCACCATAGGGCTGGAGATGTTAGCAAACCAATACTTTGAAATACTAATACACCAATGGATATTGTCACATGCCATAGACATAGAGCCTTGAGCTTGGCAGTATAACTCTCTGTAATATCTTATTTACATAAAGACACATCTAAATAAGAATACATATTAGCCACTTTTTTTTTTTTTGCCAGTAGGCATTATAAAATATTCTGTTCTCTCTCTCTCTCTCTCTCCCTCTCTCTCTCTCTCTCTCGCTATCTCTCTCTCTCTCTCTCTATCTCTCTCTCTCTCTCTCTCTGCTTCTACAAGCAGAGAAAATTAGTCTATTTTAAATGTTGCACATTTAATATGCATCAGCTTTCTATTAGAATATATGCCCAGTCAAATGGTGAGTCCATGTGATCTATGGTTCAGTTAAATCATGGTGCCACCCAGCACAGAGGGAGAAATTCATTACTGCTCAGGGCAATTTCCTCCCAAAACAAAAACACTTCATTCCAACAGGAAAACTGAATTAATACTGGCTTTGCGTGAACCCACTTTTATTTGCCTAAGAGCCGCAGCTCTTTCTTGCTCACTCCGTCTATTTGAGGAAAGAACAGCAGTCATGGAGTGATGGATTAAATGAGTTCCACACACAGAAGCACATACGCATTCACGCACCACACACACAAAAGACATCCACACAATCATGCACGCAAACACACACACACACACACACACACATATACATGCACATAAGCTTGTGCACGCGCACACACACACACACACACACACACACACACACACACACACACACACACACATACACACACACATTGCCCCTTCATCCTGCCTCAGTAAATGCTTTTGTTTTCATGCTGCCTTGCATTTCATTCTGACATCAAAGCGCCCTAGTCTCTCACAGTTGACTCTGGATGTACCATTTTACGTCATAGCATTGTTATGTCAAGTTTTTATTTGGATTGTGTTTAGTTCTTTTGATAAACTGAACTAATAGAGAGAGAGGGTGGTAATGAAATAACTAAAACATGTCACATTGATTTCTCTGATGAAAGGAAGGCACTATACATTGCATAAACACAAATAAGCTTTACTACAGTTAAGTAAATGGTTCTAGTCTTTGCAAACATTGAAAGGACACATGATTGTTCTTTATTGCTGTCCTACTGTTTGGAAACACTGGAGTTATTTTATTTAACCAGGCAAGTCAGTTAAGAACAAATTCTTATTTACAATGACAGCCAGTGGGTTAACTGCCTTGTTCAGGGGCAGAACGACAGATTTTTACCTTGTCAGCTCGGGGATTCGATCCGGCTACCTTTCAGTTACGGACCCAACACTCTAACCACTCAGCTACCTTCCACCCCCCTATAACTGAGTTCATATTTCAGTCTTAAAAGACGACTCCCACTTATGTGTGTGTGTGTGTGTGTGTGTGTGTGTGTGTGTGTGTGTGTGTGTGTGTGTGTGTGTGTGTGTGTGCGCGCACGTGCATGTGTGTGTGCGTGTGTGTAATATGAGGTGAGTGCCTCCTGCTTCGTTAATCTAAATGACTGTTTCAGTGTGCTCTGCCTGGCTCATATTGTACTGCCTGATTTATCCCCTCAGTCCATAATCCAGTATTTGTTTATAGTTTTAACATAAAAACAATCATGATTATAATGCCTGAATGATAGCACTGCATGCTGTTGTTTATTTGGTCATAAAAAGTGGGGAGATAGTCATCTAAAGTTCTTACAGGGTGTAGATGGGGCTGGATGCAGGGAAGGTCACGGACACAGAGAGGAGGATGCTGGGAAAGATTACAGCTGATTTGTTTGGTTGCTTTGAATAGCTGATGAACCCTGTCAAGCCCAAAGTCATGTAAAAATGTTAATAAACATCTCGGAGAGGCCTATAGACTTGAAGTGAAATATGCAAGCTGTTCCTGAGGGCTGGCAGGCCCTTGAATGGAGCAATCATGTTTGACAATGTGCAGTGCAAACCTTTCAATCAAAGTAGTCTTATATCCCTGAATATTAAATACAGACTCCATTCTACATGTCAAGTGAATTAAAGCTGAAGGAATATTATTGCTTCCAATGCAATACCACAACCAACCCCCATCCTCATAAATATGTTGGAATTATACGCATCAGAGTACCCCTAGGACGTGGTATAGGGGAACAGTGTGTGTGTGTGTGTGTGTGTGCATGTAGTGTGCATTTAGCGTTCACGTATAGTGCGTGCCCGTGTTAGTGTGTGTGTGCGCTAGTGTGGTGTGTATGTGGTGTGTGTGCGTTTTTGTGGCTTCCTGTAGATATGAAACTGCATCTTTGATTTGATATTCACACCGGAAAGTGAGGAGATATGTAAAAACAATACGTTATTAATTTACTTCACAGTAAGAATCAAATTGAACATGACTGTCACTGAAAAACTGTAATAAGAGACTTCAAAATGCAATTCTTCTCACGATGTATTTCTGTGGGGATCTAAACTCGTAACTGTCAATCCTCGTGTCTTCATCTGTTATCTCCTCTATTTTTTATTGACCACATCATCCCCCAGAACATATGTAGTGATGAAGACAACTGAATCAGAGGACCGAAGAACAAACCTGTGATGGATGACATGAAGAACTGGATTTAAAATACAAAACAAAACCGTCATGAAGAGGAGTTGGGATTGGTGGAGCTGTACGTTGATTTATTTGCCGTGTTAATTAAATAGCAAATATAGTAATGCAGTTGGTTTGTGTCTTGGTAGCATGCCTGAGATATTGTGTGTGTCTGTGTCATTTGACTGTTGTCTATCTGTACTCTATGGACTGTACTGTATTTACATGACTGTAAGCCTTTGTGTTGATGAAGTGAGGCTACTATATGATGGGTAACTGGGTTATCAAATCAAATCAAATCAAATTGTATTTGTCACATGTGCCGAATACAACAGGTGTAGACCTTACAGTGAAATGCTCACTTACAATCCCTTAACCAACAATGCCATTTGATTACCTGTTCAGGAGTCTTATGGGGATAGAAGCTGTTGAGAAACCTTTTGGACCTAGACTTGGCGCTCCGGTACCGCCATGGCAGTGGCCTGTAATGCTGTTCAGTGATCCCTATACAGTTTTAGGTCATGGTGGAGGATTGATCAGTCCTCATACTGTATATTCTGTGATGTTGGAGAAGAGAAAGTCTGTCCTCTGTTATGCTTCCTCACCTCATATGCCTACTGCTTTGTTATTAACAACGCCGGCACATGCAGAAACATATAGACACGCATGTGCATCTATGCATACACTAACACCTAGACATATGGGCATGTACACACACACACGCACGCACACACACACACACACACACACACACACAAACACACATCCCAACACACACCCCAACACACACCCCAACACACACAGTGTATCCACACGTATCCCCATTCACATGCCCCAGACATAATATTCCAATCAGCTTTCAAAATGCAATGTTTGGGTCAAGCCGACTTACACTTCTAAGTAATTTATAATGTGCTTTACTCCAAGGTATTGCGCAATCTCATTATCATTATATTTTTGCATATTTAACAACAGTTTTTAATTAGATGGTATTTTATTATTCATGCACATAATTTGAGGCGAGCTCAGGCTGCAGCTTTTCACTATAAAGAAAGAAAGAGACAGGGTGGATTAAAAACACTAAAAACATTGACAGACAATGTTCGTTTGTGGAAATGAACATTTCAGTTTGTACTCTTTAACTGGCAAGTGACTCCACACTCTCTCTGCTCATGGTAATGGCTCTTTTAATTTAGCTAATAGCTATCATGTTGTGCACCTTTATGCATTTGCTAAATTCCTAGTAGAGCTGGGAGTTGTCTCTCGACGGCACGCACGGTGGAGGGAGCTGTAAGTAGTTTGGTGGTTGAGCTTGCCTCTTAACATAGAGAGTGTTTGCCGAGGGTATGGCTCCTTGATGTATTATTAAAATTGGAAATGGACTCCAGGGATGGCATCTAGTTATGTGCTTTCATTTGCCGAATAAACCAAGCGTTGTTTTCATCTTTGCTCATGATTGTTAATGGCGCCGCTGATGAGAGGGGTGTGTGTTTTTCCCCGCTTCCCTTTATCATCCAGGGCCTCTTATTATGCAGGCCAAATAGCCAAGCTGCTGATTCTGTTTTAGGTTTTCAATTAGTCATTTGACTGAGCACATCTGTTAGTGTCTGGGGCCCAGACTCTGGACGGACGGGTCCCTGTCACCTGCTCAGAGACTGGTGAAGCACAGAGACAGAAGGGCCATGCCACCATGGGGCCTTCACTGTTACCACTCAGGGGTCCCTCAGGGCTGAGTCCTCTGTCCCACCACATTTTACAGCCAAGGTCACAGAGGAAACACAGGCATCCAGAAACATCTGAGCTATGTCTGCCTCTCCCTGGCCCGTCTGTCTCACGCTCTGTTTCAATGTTTCAGCCCAGTGCCAGTGGAGACAGACAGACAGTAGCATTTAAAGCTGCTATCCTGATGTAACTGATATAACTGCCCCTGTTCTATTTGATTTGGAGGTTCAGGGGACTACATCCGGCAGGCGCTGAGTTTGAATGTATATTTTTGTTATTGAATGTATCCTAATGATTTATGTATCACGTTCTGTTTATTTTTTCTCTCCTCCTGTGAGTATTAACATTGATGAATATGTGATGTGTTTCCTCTTTGAAGGACTGCAGTGTAAAGCTGTTGAAATGTGGACCAACACAAATAAACACCCTAATTCCTGCATTGGGCTCAGAGCAGCAAACAAAAGAGACGTGATGCTTTTCTTCCTCATATACGTACGCACTGGGTGTGCACACGCATCTGTCTGTTATATTACATGGATGTCAAACCTCTCATTGCTTTAACAAACAAGTTTAAGTCTGTCTGTCTATTGTGTAATATTGGCTATCGAACATCCTTACAGAGCTGTAGGCTATTCACATAGAATTATTTTGGTTAAACATTTTCAGTCACAGGCCATAGATCTTCAATAACATCATCATTAAACTTTAAGACCATAATTGCATCTTGATCCTCTGTGATTTGTACTTAGGTAATTAATAATACCAGAAGTATAAAAGGTTATTTCATATATCCTGGGTGTAATGAACGGCTGGCTGACTGTGAAACAACAGCAGAGGAGATTGACTCTGTTGTTGCAGAACAAAAGCACTACGTCACTTCAAACCGTCAGCAAAAGCTCTATTTCATTATCGTCAGCAATTTCCTGAAGGACCAGAGCCGTCCAATACCTCAATCACATTAGCGTCCCGGCCCATTCTGTTCTGGGAAGAAAGACAGTAGTTAGTCAGGTCCACAATAACAGAATGGCAGCCAATCTTTGATTATGGGAGTTCAGGGAGGGTTCAGAACAGTAGCGTTGTTTCTCGTCTGATCCAAGGGTGGTCCTGCGGGACTTTAATAAAACATTTTGCTCATTGTGGAAAGTAATGACCAACAATGTAAACTTGTGACTTGACAACAGATGTTGGCATGCTTAGTGGAAACAAGGTGCTGTAAAATTAATTTCATTTAAATTATTTACTGCATGCATTACGTGCTTGACGAAATAGACAAGGGGGGGGGGGGGGTTGATGATTGGTGGGCAACAACAACAAAAAATGAATTAAATTAAAGCTGAAGTAGTCGGTTAGGGGAAAAGAAAACGAGAGCAATCTAATGCGCTCTCCAAAAATCTAATAGGAATCACACGAAAGCTGACATGACTCCTATGATTTATATTTAATAGGGTTTATTATTTAATATTGTCACTTCAAAGGCTGTGCCAGGAAACTTGCTCGAGATGTTTTCCAAATCGAATTCAACCAAATTAATATCCGAAGAACAAGCCGTCAGTTCAGTCAGGGCACTGTTGTTGCGTTTTCTCCCCAACACAGAAAGACAAAAAAAGTTTGACAAATTAAATTAAACTCTAATTGTTTATGCTATAATAACACATAACAGCAGTGTTGAGTGAGAACAGCATATCGCTGCACATGGTTAGACAGACAGTGAGATGGAGAGTGAGAGAGAGACAGAGAGACAGAGAGAGACAGAGAGACGCTCCCTCCTGGTTCAGAGGGTAATTAGGTATGCAAATCTCCCATGCAGCTAAAGACAGATGACTAATGAGACGTGGAGTGGAACAAAACTTTCTCTGAGCGTTCCGTCTTCCCTCCGTCATCACCGGGAACAGATGCACACTGGCTGGTAGTGTTGGGCTACACATGGAACACACATAAACACATGCACTGGACATTTAGAACAAAGACAAAACAAAGCAACGTGCATCACATCCCAGCGTTCCATCACAGAACGCAACACCCACAGCATATGGCAAGGTGGGGAGAACTTCTGTTATTTCCAGGCACTGGATCTCTTTGTGAAGTAGTGAAGGGAGGATAGTGGAAAGGAACTACATCAAAGACTACAGGTATTACGCAGGTAATACTGTTTTTATTATTAGTGTCCTGTGCACTGTGCCATACAGTACTTTCCAACGGTTGACCCAGTGTGTTTGAAATTGGACTGCCCTGCTATTATACATTCACTATACCAAGTATCCAGTAGATTGTTACAGCCTGGTGCCCTGCAAGCTGTGCTCCGTGTCTGTGATAGTTGGTGTATATACACTGGCCCCTGTACCATACCGTCCCGCAGATGACCCAGTGTTTAAACCAGCCCTGTCATATACAGTGCAAAGACTGCACAGCCTGACCCTGGATTGTCCTATGATTGTACATTATATTGTACAGAGTGGTGCCATGCAGGCTGTGCTCCATGCCATGTCAGCGGGCAGCCACCACCGTGACGTCAAAGCGAGCGTCGGAGCGTCCTCACCTGGATTTCCTCTGTCACCTTCAGCCCTTGGTTCTCTCTGTTGTCAGCCAAAACAGCACGTAGCCCAACGCATTGTAACACTACAGCAGACCATTGATATAAATATATTTCCTTTCCTCCCTACCGTTGGTCAGTCTGTCCTGGCCCGGCTCGGCTGTGACTTTTGTGTGTTTATTTTCTTTAGTCAGCCCCAGTGCTTGGCTGTGTAAAGGTTGCCTTTGTTTAGTTGGTCCTGCAGAACAGCTCAGCTGAGTGTGAAGTGCAGGAATACAGGAAGTAGTGTTGCTCTTTAACCTGCACCCGTGACAGATGGAGCCACTTAACAATGGGAGCATCCTGAACCCTGGGCCGCTGGTGCTGACAGCAGCCTGTCCTCTCTTCACTACCTGTGTGTGTGTGTGTGTGTGTGTGTGTGTGCGTGCGTGCGTGTGTGTGCATTCGCGTGTGCGTGTGTGTGTGTGTCACTCTCCGACACTAACTCTACCCCCTCTACACAGTAGTACAGTGGTCAGCGACCCAGAGAACCATAATCTTCTGTTTACCCGGAAATCCCAAACACAGAGACCCAGGTGTCACAGCAATGACCAACATCTTGAAATATAGCCTCTACGTCATCCAGGGATAAAGGATTGTGTTGAACTCATTTTCACATCATCTCATATTGACCCTGAGTCAGAATGGCAAGGACTAAAGGGCAAAACACACACTAAAAAAGCATTTTCCAAAACAGTGGTCACATACAATGAAAATACTGTAGATACTGTAGATACTATACCACAGGGCCCATGGCTATAGAGAGAATGCACCCAGCAGTTCAAATATCGGAGGGATACGGAACAGGAGACCACTGACTTTGAGGGTATGTTGACCCTGAACGTGTAATGAAATGATGACCAAGACTATGTTATCCCCGCCCACCCCCTGGCTCCCGCCCACACCACTTGTCCACACTAGTATGACACAATTGATGAGTGTCCCACTTTGGAGGGGGTAGGATTGGATGTTTGGAGGGGGTAGGATTGGATGTTTGGAGGGGGTAGGATTGGATGTTTGGAGGGGGTAGGATTAGATGTTTGGAGGGGGTAGGATTAGATGTTTGGAGGAGTTAAGATTGGATGTTTGGAGGGGGTAGGATTAGATGTTTGGAGGGGGTAGGATTAGATGTTTGGAGGAGTTAAGATTGGATGTTTGGAGGGGGTAGGATTGGAGGTTTGGAAGGGGTAGGAGTGAGGAGTCATGTGAAGTTCATAGTCCAGGCAGGCATCAGAGGAGCCTGTACCCCAAAACACAACCAGCTGTGCTACAACAGCAAGTACACTGTCCACAACAGAGAGAGAAACTGCCATTACCACCCACTACCCTCCCGCCTTCTGCCAAGCCATCATAGTGTTAGGTTACACTCACATACACTTTCATATTATTGCTACAAATCTGACAAAGGACACAGTTTGTACTGGTGAGACGGATTTCACCACAACATCCATCTGTCATCACGCCATCCACCATTATTCTCCGGACCGCAAGCTAAGCCATGGCCCAGTAGAGTAGAGAGCCACATGTCCCTAATACGACAATACCCCAGCCCCAGCCCACTCTCCATGCTTTCCATTACTTTTCAATTGGAAGAGTATTAAAGCTAAAACTTTATTAACTCGATTGTGGTTGGCCACAAATATTAAAGAGCACATCAATTCTTAGTTTTTCAATGTACAAACATATTGACTTATGTTGCCGCGCCACGCCAGTCTGGATACTCAATACGGAGATGAGTCACATGGGTCCCGTAGCATAGCTGCTAACTGGTACCAGAGCTGTTGGGATGTAACACAGGAATTACAACCCCACATCTAAACATGGAGTACAACTGACTTGTTCAGATGTACACAATATGTCTGTGTAACATTAATGTGCTAAAAGGATGACACTATAACTTAATATAATTTCATAATCCATCTAATTTTAATCAGTCTGTTCTACCTTGACAGCCATTGTTTCCTGTTAACATATGGAAAAAATTCACACATAACGACAACCAAGCCATCTAATATCATTATCACTATAACTTGATATTATACTCCCAAAATACCCTAATGAATTCTGTTCCATTATCTCAGCTTCCCCCATTAGAGTAGCAGTGACACCATCGTCACGGTAGCAGATGTTCTTTACATTTCCCTCCCATTCCTAACCTATTTCCTCGTACCCAGTAAAGCTACTAAAACCCCTGCTCTCCCTCTCTGTCTCTCACTCTTCCTCTTTTCTCTCTACCTCTCTCTCTTCCCCCTCTAGCTCTCTCCCCCTTTCTCTCTTTCTGTCTCTCTCTTTACCCCCCCCCCCCCCCCCCCCCTTCTCAACAGCACACAAAACCAGCACAAAACAAAGAGAAACAAGATGAATTAGTAGCAAGGGGTCCCAGTGGTATTAAAGAGGGGATTGTTTTTGTTTTAGTTGAAACTATTTCTCGCTTTTTTTTACCGGAGCTAGCGTTGCTCTGCTCTACTCAGCTCTGCTCCCTCATGTATTGGCCGGCTGTGATCATGTGTCAGAGACAGAGTCATACAAGCGTGGGGATTTGGGGCCGGGCGGCTGGGACGGGAGGAGGGTGGGGTGGAGGCCCGGTGCCCGGCAGGCGGGCTTGTCTGAAGCAGACGGCTTGTTTGCGTGTACTTAACAGCTCCCCACAGCTGTGTTCTCTCCAGATGTAACAGGAGAAGACCTCATCCATCAAAAAGCATATATTTTTTTCCTCCTCTAAGTCCCTTTTTTTTTCTCATCCTCTCTGTTTTTGGTTCAAGTGGCTCTGTTGGGAAAGTGTCAACAAACAGGCTTAGGGTCAGGAGCAGAGGTCTGCTGGGGAGTCACCCTGTCAGCTCAGCTTTTCTCTCTTCTCAAGAGAGGGTGCATTTCTCAAGAAGTCACTTATTGAACAAAGCAAGATAGGGTCTGTCTTGTTATGTGGTCTGTATTTTTAACAGTCCACAAATACAGCTGAGTCATCAAAAAACAACTTTGCCATAAAGTACATGAACATGTGCTTTGGATTTGAACTCGCGGTTCACAGTTCAATCATTTTTGTCATATGAAACACTTCTCCCTCAACAGTCTCACGAATTGGGATCATGTGACTTTTGATGGAATCAAAGTGCTCTTTTCCCTCCAACCAAGTACAGTGACAGTTTCTATTTAACTTGATGAGTTCCTACCAGTCTGCTCTTGCTGTGTGCTGTCTGATTTGGTATGGTAAATCATATAGATATACTAGGAGCCTCTCTCCTGTCCCCTGGCCCTGAGAAGGCCTGACTGGCTACACTGGACTGGGTTGACTGTCTGTAACGACAAGCCCTGGCCTGCTCTGGGGTTAATGGTTGTAAACTGTCACGCTGTTTCAGTACACATCATATCGTCATTATTCACTAGACATACATCGTAACCTTTATGCCTCAGATTAACCTCCCAGGCTTTAGAGAGGGGCAGAGGGGAGGTGAGAGTGGGGGGTTCTAAAGAGAGGAAAGTCGATTTGAAGCTGACTGGGTTCACTCTCACTGGCCTGACCTGCCTGGCCCAGCCTCTCCTCTGGACTAGCTCTTTCCTGCCCTGCCTGGCCCAGCCTCTCCTCTGGACTAGCTCAGCACACAGCTAGTAAATGTTTCACTTTGATTTCAGATACATGACAATAATCAAAGTAGCATTTATCAAAGTTGCTGTGTTGTGGGACTGACAAAAGCCACTTTCTGCATAAATGACTGCTGTAAATAAATACACTAAGCTAGACGAGGTTGGCCTGTGTTTGAAGTTGACGATAATGATTGCTCCAGTCATTTATTTTACTCTTAAATGTTTATTCTAGTTAACTTTGAAACGAGGTTGCCAGGTTGGGTCATGCTGTGCTGACTAGGGATCTCTCACACACACACACACACACACACACACACACACACACACACACACACACACACACACACACACACACACACACACACACACACACACACACACACACACACACACACACACACACACACATTGGTGTATGTGGCAACTCTTTGCAATGGGAATCATAGGAATACTGTAGGAATCAGAAACACAGAGTATTTTTTTGTAAAAGGCAATTTGAATCTTACTGAAGGTCCTTAACATGGAACTCTGACCAACTCATTGATTCATGCAATACAATCAATAGGCCTAACTATCAAGCAGTGGAGGCTGATGCAAGGAGCTATAGGAGGATGGGCTCATTGTAATGGCTGGAATGGAATCAATGGAACTGAGTCAAACATGTTGTTTCCATATGTGATGTGTTTGATAATGTTCCATTAATTCCATTCCAGCCATTACAATGAGCCCTCCTCCTTTAGCTCCTTCCACCAACCTCCGCTGCCATCAAGCATGCTGTGAGTAACAGTGAGTAACTGAACCCACATACTGTACACACACTGCTGTAGAAGTGCATACAGTACACACAGTGATATGCACACAGGCATGTATATTGCCTCTCACCAGCGCTGTCTTCTGGGAACAGACTAATTGCAGTATAACAGAAATAGAGCTGGGGATCTGAATGTGCCCCCGGAGTGAAACCCCTCCGCAGTTTCCACTTTTCAGATTTTATGCCTGTTGTGACAAAAGTGCAGACGCAGAGTGAAAATGTCACATTCTTAACTCTCCCGAGAGTCCTAAGTCAACTGAGCTGTGAAATCTGAAATATCTGGGACTGTGCGTGTGCTCGTGTGATATTCTGATCATATCTGTAACGTCTGTAACGTCTGTAACAGTTACTCATCCAGACAATTCATACAAAGCCAATGTACTGCATGATATTTTAGGATATTGTGCCAGAGTACTGTATACTATTTATGCTATGATATTATAGGATATTGTGCCATATTGTGCCATATTATAGGATATTATGCCATTATTACCCTAAATTATATCATACACACATTTAGCTATTTAAGTATATCTTCCTGTCATTTACCTGTACAGTTAATGTAACCATGCAAATATTCACTTACCTGTACATTTAACTGTACATTTACCTGTACAGTTAATTTAACCATGCAAAATAGTCACTTACCTGTTCATTTAACTATATAATATGCACATTTAGCGATTTAAGTATTTCTCTGCCATCAACCTGTATAGTATAGTTAGCCATGCAAATATTCCTTATTTATCTATATCAACTTGCAATAGTTTTATCATAAAAAAAAATATATATATTTTCACCTCACTCTGTAACAATGTATAGCGTACATATTTAGCCATTCCCCCATACTATGCATGGTCTTTTTATAGCTTTTGCACTCCAGACTTCTTGTATTTTTATACTTTTTCATACTGCCGCTCTATGTATCATGTATCGTGTATCTGTCTTTTGTGTATTTTCGTAGCTACTTAACGAAGAAATTTCCCCTCTGGGATCAATAAAGTACCTACCTACCTACCTACCTACCTACCTACCTACCTACCTACCTACCTACCTACCTACCTACCTACCTACCTACCTACCTACCTACCTACCTACCTACCTACCTACCTACCTACCTACCTACCTACCTATACTATTTATGCTATGATATTATAGGATATTGTGCCATAGTACTGTATACTATTTATGCTATGATATTATAGGCTATTGTACCAGAGTACTGTATACTATTTATGCTATGATATTATAGGCTATTGTACCAGAGTACTGTATACTATTTATGCTATGATATTATAGGCTATTGTGCCAGATACTGTATACTATTTATGCTATGATATTATAGGATATTGTGCCAGAGTACTGTATACTATTTATGCCTTTATTTCTTTATCATACTTGTCACATTTCCAATTATAGTGAAAAACACTAGTTCTAAACTGAGAGCCCCATCTGTGCAATGATATAGGTCCAATATATGAGTAGCTTTTTTTTTACAGTGTGCAGAGAAGACGCTCGAACAACACACACACGAGAACCGCACCCCTGTTTTCTCCCTCATGTTTGTGTGTTTTCTGGGTTCCACATGGCCTACAGATGTTTCCAGGCTTGTTACACACACACACACACACACACACACACACACACACACACACACACACACACACACACACACATACACACACAACACGCACACACACTCTTCATCATGGTCTGTCTATATCACTTACATAACACATACTGTTAGTGAAATCTCAAATGGGCTGAACAGCCTAATGGCGTAGCTGGAGCGATAGAGTGGTGCCTTCTGGATAACTCACTAACTCTGGTTAGTTATTGGTGGCAGACCACAGGCCCGTCTGCCTCAGCGTGGTTGACACACAGGGAGAGGAATGGAGAGGAGTGACAGTCTCCCAGCCAGGGATGGCAGTCTGCAGCAGGCACAGAAAACCTCCTCCTCCTCTTCCTCCCTTCTCTCCCTTCGCCACACAATCTCTCCCCTTCAGTGCCTGGTAATGGGAAGGGAAAGAGAGGGATGAAGAAAAGAGAAATAGAGAAAAACTCAAAACGGCATCCATGCTGCTTTGCGGGTGACAGCAAGAGAACTTTTGGGGGTCAGAGAGTTAGCGCCAAAGTTCCCTCTCAGCCCATTAAAGCTGTGGAGCGGCATCTAGATTCAATTGGAACCATATGTGCCAAAGAATTTCTCTTCTGGTAAGACATTCCAAATACTGTCCCACAGCCAAAGACTTTGGTGTTAGTCTAATTTAAGCAGCATGTTGGGGAGAGCTCTCCGGGCTTTGATCATTTGGAGATCGTTTGGTACAAATTGAACTAACCCAAGCTCCATTTCTGGTGGATCACAACCGTGGATTTGTTGAATTAAACGCTTCGTTGAACGCAGTCTGTACATGAAAAGAAAGTTGCTCTTAGGAATCTGATAGTGGGTTTTTCACCTAGCCAGCAGGTCCACTACTTGTATTACTTTTAAATTTAATCCACGCTCCCTCGCTCCGTCCGTGGTGATTTAACGAGGCTCTGCGCCATGCAGGGCTCTTCGGCTTGGGCCAGGCCCGACCTGGAGGAGATCATGTTCTGAGAGGAGACAAGCAGAAATCACCTGGTCTATGTAATAGAGAACATATTGCATAGAGACCCCTAAGCATGTCTCCTGGACCAGAGTATACAGTGTACATCTATACATTTTTCATCTTCTGTTTCGAAGAATTCTTCGATTTTTTTCCCAGGAAACCTGAAGGAGTCTGTAGGAAAGGCAACACACTTCCCCCCTTTTGCACACTCTCTCTCACTCACACACAGACACCACACACACACTCACTCACTCACCCTCTGAATTATTAAGTTGAGTCATGCTCTATAGAAATATTATATCTTGATATGTATGAAACATTCCTTGAATTAAACCGGATTTGTTCCGCTTTATTTCTCATTCAGTTAGCATCCGGTAAGAAACTTGTCTTACTCAGGTTTTCACACCTTTTTTTTTTTTATAACTACAACTGAAAGAATTTGCAAATGATCTGACACTGATTGAGATTGTCTTTGGAGGATGTTTTACATACACAGTTGGATGTAAATTAACCCTTTCCAACACAACACCCTGCTATGTCCATGTGGGTAAACTGTGTCACGTTGGTGGCAGGAGCTTATCTGTGCTATTGATTTTCTCATTGGCTCCGCTCCCCATTTGCTAAATTAAAACATGATGGGGAGGAAACAGGCTTGAATTTTTCTCTCAGAGATGTCTGCATGTCCTCAGATGTGCTGCTGAAACACGGAATCGCCAGGAACTCATTTGTTCTTCGAGTTCCTCTCAGAATGTTGGGTTTCTGATAAGGCTTTTGTGTCTCCCTGTGTTCCAATTGGTTGTTTTTTTTAGATTAATAACTTATTTTTCTACTGGGTGCTTGTGTAATGTATTTTTTATGACTGAAAAGTTGTGTTTTCAACGTATGCCTTCATGAATATACTACTGAAAATCTTTCTTTAGAACGTCTGATATTGGGATTTCTGCTCAGTAAAGTCTGGTCTGGTTGGTATTATGAGGGTCAGATGTGTCCTGCCACGTGGTGTTGGAGAGAGAGAGAGAGAGAGAGAGAGAGAGAGAGAGAGAGAGAGAGAGAGTGAAAGAGAGAGAGAGAAAGAGAGAGAGAGAGAGAGAGAGAGAGAGAGAGAGAGAGAGAGAGAGAGAGAGAGAGAGAGAGAGAGAGAGAGAGAGAGACAGAGAGACAGAGAGGGGCCCTGCACTGTACTGTACAATCAGAGCCCTTATTGGGGTGCTGAAAAGAACAATAGAGAGAGGGAGGAGAGAGAGGGAGAGAGGGGGGGAGCAGCCCCAGACCCACTGTACATGTGCAGCCCTTCCCCTTTCTTGTTCTCCTGACATCAGGTATGAAGTGATTGATCACAGATCAAAGCCAGGAAGCAGGATAATTAAAGTTGTAGGTATAAATAGATAGCAGCGTAACTTACAGCATGCTTACAGTACATCAGACATCATAATACAGAACAAATGTGCCCCGGAACTAATTGAGGCCTGGTTCAGGTTTGCTGGTTCTCGGGCCTCTTGCTCTGCAGCTCTGCTGCTCTGTCCTGAGAATACAGCCCCCATTTACATGCCCTTGTAGTTGAGAATAACAGAACACCCAGATGTAAAACTACAACACTGGAGCCCTCCTGTAAATAATAGAAGAGCCTTTTCAAGTCCAACCCAGATGGGGCTGGTCCATATTGATGGACCCTATTGATATGTACACGGCCAAGCTCTTACTACACACATACAGTATACCAGTATTTAAGTCAGCACTAGATACTATATTGATAAAAATAACTGTGTTATGTAAGGATAAAAAAACATATGATTGACAGATTATTTGGTTGTTTAAAAACACAAATATCAGACTGTATTGAATTTGACAACTATTGAAAATCTGGCTCTAAATTAAGCATTCACACACGCAATGTATTCTCCCAGAAATAACTTTTTATGACAGAAACTATAGCAATAAACACAACACTAATGTGAAGTGTCAGAAAACTATTTGAAAATGCTATGGCTTTACTCTAATTGTATCCCAATCATGGTTGAAAAGATTCCCGCTGTAGGCCGTCTTGATTGCAGGGTTCACCACGCTCGACGCAGTTTACTAGACATAAAGCCTCTCCAGAAACATGCGTGGGCGACATTGGCGTTTAACACAAAACACAATGCTTTCTGTTAGATGCAGAGAGCAGCACACTGGACGCATGGTAAGTGGATGTTGAGAGACAAGGAGACAAATCCTCCCGTTTATGGTTGGCACGTATCAAAGCCGCTGGCTCACTGGCTGCCTGCGGTGGCGTCATAAACACATCTAGAACTGCACAAACAACACTCATGGTTAGACAATAGAGCAGCCTGCTACCATTCACTGTTGATTGTCAACTCAACCACACTGTGGGATGCTGGCTGGCCACCGCTACAGGCTACAGGCCCATCCAGTCCAGGCGTCACACTGCTGGCCAGCCCACAGGCACAAGGCTAGAACACCATGTATAACTTTACACCAGAACGACTAAGTGGTGGAAGCTTAGTGTGATAAGCTTAGTAACAGGACACACCGTCCAAAAAGTCCATCTTTTGAACACTTTCCCCCAAAACAAACATGAATGATAGGCAAACAAAAACTTGTGAGAGGGGTTTGTTTCTCAAACACCCCTCTGTCTGTCTCTGGTTGGGGATCTGCCCTCCAGCACTAATGCGTAATTGAGATTTTCTTTGGTTTCAAAACATGGACCCCCTTCCGCCCTTTAACCCTCCCCCTCCCTTCCATTTAACTCCCTATGCTCGCTCTCTCCCTCTCTCCCCCTCCCCCCTTCTCTCTCCCTGTCTCTCTACCCCTCCCTTCATCCCACCCCTCTCTCTCTCTCTCTCTCTTGTCAGTGTCAATCATCAGCTGAGTCCTATGCTCTGATTGGTGGGTGTCCCTCTTTGCAGGCCAGTTCCATGCAGTGATACATTTAGCCCAGACCCAGCAGTAATACTAATAACCCTTGGCTCATATGTTAGTATGGGCTTCCACAGCCATGTATGGTGAGCCGAAGTAGGCACACCGCCTTCCCCCCGTCTCCGTCTCTCTCACAGCAGCACACATGATAGAGTTACGTGGTGACTGAAAAACAATACTGCACTGTTTCAGTGGCCATTTCATGTCGACTTTCATTTCAGCCTAAAATAACACGGCTGGGGAGTGATGGGTTGGTTTCCCCCACAGTGACTGAGTAAGGGGTATGAAGGATGGCTGGGGCTGTACTAGGGGTTAAACTGGTCTAGAGTTGGGGCAAATCCTGGGCTAAGGCTTGGAATGGGACAGACGCTGGCTCTTTGAAATGGATGATGGTAGGGCTGGGCAGTATGGTCTAAAAATCATATCTCAATTTTTTTAAACTTATAGGCGATTCAATATATAGATATATATCGATTTTTAAAATGTTTTCTCTAAATAAGCTCTAAATAAGCTTTTGGTCAAATACACTGCATTAATAGTCTAATCTAGGCTGTATCACAACCGGCCGGGATTGGGAGTCCCATGGGGCGGCGCAAAATTGGCCTAGCGTCGTCCGAGTTTGGCCTATGTAGGCCGTCATTGTAAATAAGAATTTGTTCTTAACTGACTTGACTAGTTAAATAAAGGTTAAATAAATAAAAAATACATTAATTTATCAAAGTAGTTTAACCTGCTTTTTTTGCAATGATCACTGATCTGTTTGTCTATGTAAATGCCCTTGTTTGTTACAAATTGAACCAGAACCATTTATAATGCACATTCACTGATAATTCCTACCTTTTTGAAGCAGGCAATAGGCTATAGAAAATGAACACAGGTCTCATAGACAATCTCTCAAGCATAAACCCACATGCTATTGAGTAGCCAGCTAATCTATATATTTCAAGTTTAGCCAACTTGGATCTATTTTCTAGCTAACCAACAGTTGAAGTTTTATGAATACACCCTTCTATCCGTCTCCAACTGTTTGAACAGCATGTTATCCTGTCTACTTTGTTCAGATGTTGAAATCATGGCCTACCTTATTTATCAGAATGAAAACAAATGGCCAATTCCTTATATAATTGTATTTTATGCTTCTTTCACATTTATATAATACAGACTAGACAGCTAGTATAACAGTCTTTGGCTAAAATGCTGCTAGCGGTAGGCCTAATTGGTACCGCGCGACAAACTGAGCATTCATTTTTCAGAATCAATGTTCATTGAAACTCTCATTTTAGTAGTGTCTGCTCTGAGTGCAATTTGAGTAGTTGAGACATTAAAAGGGAATCATTAGAAAGGTTATCTTCTCCTCTATTACATTAAAATAATGTCTCAATGTGTTTTCGATTAACATGTGACCGATTCTGTTGGACCAAACCTCAAATGCAAATAGAGTGTTGAAACTGATTATCAGAGAGGAAGAAGTGATCTCTCATCTTTGCTGTTGTAAGTGGCAGGGGGAGGGTATTGGTGTGTGTGTGTAAACCATAGAGGAAGAGGCAAAGGGATAGGTTTCACTCTCACTAAAATCTGTCCAAAATAAGCCCAATGTGTTTTTATGGGCTTATTTTGGACCTAAGCTTGTCGCCTGCTTTCCCGCCTTTGGAACAACAACTCCCATTGTTAGGGCGGAGACGTGCATCTCATCATTATGCTCAGATCTCTGGTGTAAATGGGAAGGTGCACACAGCACAGAAGGAGCGAAGGACACAAGACCAATAAGACAACATGAGAACAAGCGAAGATACAATAAACACTCATAAAAACTTTTTTTTTTATTAAAAAATTGCGATACAGGTATTTGGAATATCGCACAAAAACATCAATTAGAAATCATTGAATTCATTTGTTACATCGCCCAACCCTAGATGTTGGGTCAGGGGCTTGGGGCTTGGATGCAGCTGGGCATTGGGGATGGGGCAGGGTGGGGCTGGGGACCGGTCCTAATGGCTTTGTGATGATGTATCGCTGAAATCCTGCCTGAGTTCCCTGACTGAGAGTGGGCTCAGGACTCTTTATCTCTGCGGACATCTTGGCCCGGCTCAGGGCTTCGGGGTCTAGTTTCACCAGCCCTATGGGAGAACCCACCAGGACCGGAGCGACTGGAGATTAGTGGGGATGACCCTGGGAGCAGAGCAGATCATTTGAGAACACTGAAGAGAGAAAAGTTGTTTGACCTTGAGGCATAGACAAGGTGAAAACTAAGAGAGATTATTAGATTAGTGGAGGTGAAACATAAGACTTAGATGTATCTGTGTCAATAAGGGATGCAGACTCAATGTTATATACCTTTATCACAAGTATCCAGGGATTTCAACTGACATTGATACAGCACTGCTGTTAAATTTGAATCTATTGTAATATAAAATGACTTTACATACAACATACCAGACGTTATTGAACAGTTTTAAGATAATCTATTAATAAAGTAATTGTAATGTGCCCAATAACCCCCCAGTAACACAGGTCTCCCTGGCTACTTAAGCTCTTGTTAAGTGAGTAGGCTAATGGAGGACACATGAGTAAGAGGTGCCATAGAGGAAACTCCACTCTGCGTTGACACTCTCTGGACAACCCAAGGTCACTGTCTACAGCCTGCTACTACTGCCCTTCTCTCTCTCATGGTTGACCAGCATGTCTTCCTTTAGGCTTGAGCCAAGCCCATCAGACAGATTACAACCCTCTCTGGCCCCTATGACTCTGGAGGTGTGTGTCTCCTCTCCACCACGCTGCCAGAGAGGTCCTAAAGGACTCATCACCGACAGCCCTCCATGACCAGGGAAAGCCGACCACTTCAATCATCCTAGAGGTTAAGGGTCAAACAGGTCAAATACCTCAGCCGAGGTCCCCACCCCCCTGACACTGTGACAGGAGGGCTATGGTCAGTGTCATGGGCTGGGGCCACAACCACCATCCAGCTCATAGCTCTACTTCTAGTGGAGGGTCTGAATGGGCCCTAATTAATAACACAGCTAATACAAAAGGTTGCGTCAATGATATGTAATATGTTCATTGATGTGTTTTTGTTAAAATGTATGGTATAACTTTATCATTACTTCCTCATGCATGCTTTATGACATCACATGAATCCAGTAGCAATTATATGAGTTTCACCTAATGTTATATTCATTAATTTGTCTTCGACCAGTCTAGCAAGCCTCTCACTCCCCACCTTGCCTCTCTGTTGCCCCACTCAGCCCAGAGAGGAGGGAGAGAGAGCGAGAAAGAGAGAGATGTGTAAAAACATGATTTAGCCCTGAATGCACTCCTGTCAGAAAGGTATATGTTAGAAGTAGGCAGCAGCACTATGTTTGGTTGTGTTAACGAGATAATCTGAGAGTCAGGAGCGTTTTTTCACCAGGGTGTTTTTATGACCTCTGTTACAATAAAGCGAACAGGTAAAACACAGAGTGATTAACGGTAATGAAGAACAGATATGAACCAACACCGTCCTCACCGTCCATTATGAAATGTTACACAGCACTTTGAAGAGTTTTACTACCTTAACAGCTCTGTGTAAATCCAAACTAAATACGTATTATTTAAAGAGGTATTAAGGAGGGCATAGAGGCTGTAATGTACGCTAGTCTGTTTGTGATTAGGAAATGGGGCAGGAAAAGAGGACTGGCAATTTCATTGGGAATTTCATAGGGAACCCCTGATTGTCCCAGGATTCCGGCTACTTGTAGAGTGGAGAAGGCCTGTGAGAGCGTGTTGTGTGAACATGTATATCCTCAGCGTAAAACATAATGACTTGACGTTTAAAGTTAAAGAGACCCAGAAGGACATACTCTATTTTTCCAAGGACAGGAGAAGCAGAGAAGCATTCCAGCTCTGTGTCTGATCAGTGTTGGTCCTCCAGGGTTAAACCCTGGCTGCGGGCTGTTTGACCCTCCCTGTTCCCCTTACTGCCTGCTCCCCCTGCTGATGGGACCCAGAGATGAGAGCTGATAAGAATCGTATGTCCCAAATGGCACCCTATTTCCTATATTGTGCACTACGTTTGAGCCCATAGGGCTCTGGTCAAAAGTAGTGCACTTTATAGGGAACAGGGTGCCAATTGGGACGCACTCCTGGTAATCAGGGTCAGGAACTTTCCTAGAGGGACAGGAAGGTCGTCAAAGTGGTGGATCCTACTGGCGATAAAGCACTCCAGATAAAAACACATTCACACTAAAGGCATGACTCTTAACATGTCCTCTAAATGTCAACTGTGAGGGGATTACCCAGGCGTAGTAAATCTAACAGGTAGTGGGTTTAGGGGAGGAATGTCCAACGTCCAACCAAAATACTGAGGGGATCAAGCTGAGGAGGGAGAAAGGGAGAAAAAAAGGAAAGTTAACCGTCTTGTGTTTTTCAACGTTGGTCGGCCTCTCGTCGTTACAGTCCCCCAGCTCCCAGCCTTCTTTCAAAAAGCCGAGGTCACTTCACAAGAGGCCTGGGTCACACACTATATACCGCTTAAAAATACTGCTGAGCAAGTGGTTTCAATTTGCTCAAGTGATTAAGTTCACGCCGGACCCAGTGCAGTGGCACGGGTCACTTCTGCCTGGCTGAGTTAGAGAGGAGGAGGGAGGGAGGGAGGGGAGTGAACGTGATGCTGACCGTTAGCATTAGGAGTGACACTGCATTATAGCAGCGTGACAAGAAGGCTTACAGCCATGGGGGTTACACTGGCAGGTCTGCTAGAGGCTATAACATACAGAACCACAAGTACGCGTCCCATGTCTCTAACTAACTACAACCAGGTCTGGTTATGTCCAAGCCTGATTCAGTCTGTTCAGGCAGGGCAGGGCAGGCGTCACATGATCAAAGCTATAGGGCCACGGCTCAAGGGATATGCTAATTTATCTCACAGTAGCCTATAGTCTCAAAGTCAATAGCCTGGAATGTCTTGAAGGGGAAAGTGTCCCAGACAGACCTAGACTTGACAGGCTGACAGTAATAAGGCCTGTGCAAACTAGCAGAGAGACAGAGAGTCAACACAGTCCATAATTAGTGCTAAAGACACACTCCTTTAATGGGTCAGGGAGTTTACTTATAAATCTGCTTTGTTTTCTCAGAGAAGCTACAGATCAGTAGGATCTTAATTTGAGCTAGTTTGCTACAGAAGGAAGATAATCCTACAGCAACAGGAAATGTAAATTTTTATGTGGGTTATAACTAATGGACATTTTTTGTACGGATTGATACAGTAAAATTATGAAGTGAGGAGACACGGACCCCAAAGTAACTACTCCCACATCTCCGAAAGCAGTATCGGCCGAAGGGGGTGATGAATGTGGTGCATTTTTCAGTATTTTGACATGGGATTTGCCAGGACCCTGGCTGTCTGTCGAGCTTGGAAAAGATCTTGGCGTCTTCCAGATGGCCTATAGTGTGTTCAACGCAAGGTAGCATGTGTAGCTCCCGACAGAGACTTTCTTTTCGGTTGGTTAAGTCCACATAGATCTGCACATTACCATCAGGCTTGAGGACTACCACCATCCCAGTGCACCATTCCTTTGCGTCCTCCACTCTTGTGATGATATCTTCCCCCACCACGAGGTAAAGATCCTTTTTGACCTTAGCCAGGAGGTGGAGAGCCACTTGTCTGGGCGTGGACATCGCAAATGGCTGAGCTTCAGGTTTGAGCTTGATGTGGTATTCACCTTCCAGTGTGTGTCCCATGGACAAGTTTGGGAAATGTTTCTTTGATATTATGTTCCAGATCCGATGACACTGTGTGCAGTTGTATCTGTTCAGTCCATGTCACCCTCCAAGTGCAGTGACTGCGGGGCGGCCCAGTAGAACAGTGCAATGGCCACAAATTACATTGATTTCTTGTTGAGTTGAGCGTTCCCCATATATGAGTGTGGCCCGGAATTTGCCTCTCACATTAAGGGGTATTTGGCTGGGGCCCTGAAGGATTTCCGGTGTGTGCTGCAGTGGGTCTTTGGTCAACTGTTGGTATAAGATCTCTGGAATGACTGTGTCAATTTTGAATGTGACCTGTTGATTACACAGACTGAGTGTAGTTACCCATGGCTGGTCTGTATCCGTCCCGATAGAGCCAATAAATGCAATTTATTCCTCTAGGAGTTCTGACACTGCTGTTTGTGATCTGCTGTTGCACAGTGGTCCTTCTTTTGACAATTTCTGCAGATAATGTCTCTGTCTGGGCGAACTCATCTGTTATGGGGCCTCTTTCCACACTATGAACATGTTTTTCCACTGTGAGTCACTTCTCTGTGTGGCCCTGTTTGGTTCACTAGCAGTGTTTGTGTATCTTGGTCTCCCAGAGTGTTGGAAAGGCAACTTTGTGTATCCTATAGCCTCTATCATTTGTCTTTGTTCGCCCTTAACTGAGAAAGGATTGTTGTTTCTTTATTATTTATTTTTGACAGACCATGGTTTAAGCTTTCTCTTAGTAAGAAACATGACATTATCTGGCTTCAGCACAGTATTTATCAACGACCCTTAAAACCTTGAATACACTACAGCAACGAAAGATTGATCACATTAAGATCCTACATACTGTACTGTTCGAATTTGACAAGGCTCTGTAACCTGGGTCTAACTAGTCTGAACAACTGTACTTTGTAAAAGATAGATGGGGCTACAGTTAATTGTGCGATGTGGATTTTGGGGTGTGGGGGCGTATGTGTGAGTATGTGTGTGTGTGTGCGTCCGTGTGTACATGCGCGGGGGTAATGTGGGGTGTTCACACCAGATGTGATCTGCACCAGGGCATCAATTATACAAACCCTTCCTAATTTCAACCTTCCTACCGTTACATCAAACCTTATGGTGAACAAAAATACTGTGTGTCTCAGATACCTAAATTATTGATACAACTGCAATTTAAATCTTTCCCCATTGCAATGTCTGTTGTAACGTTTCACTGTTTCGCTCCTTCCCCGGCTCAGCACAACTATTGTTGATTTATTTATGTATTTATTTGTTTTCTCTCTGTGTTTCCCTGTTGTTTTCTTCCGGGGTTTTTTCCCATTCTTCCACATCTAGTGAGTTCAGTTTCTCTCCCTGTGATTCGGAATAGTGGCGCTTCAGAGAAACTGTCAGGTTCAAATCAAAATGGGGCACAATATTGAACTACACTAAACACAAGTCAAGACTTGAGTGATGGAAATGGCACTCTTTCTTCCCCAGCTTTCCCTTTGTCAGCTGCGGGGTTTTCTCTCTACAGTCGGAGTGATGCGTGGGCGAAGTCAGCACTCGGAAGGAGGTGTTCTGTACCACGATTTTGTACAAATGCATCCCGTAATGATCATGTTTTGTAACCTTTATGTGCTCCACCAGTTGTCTCTACTACTCTGGATATTTGAATGTTGTAAACAGCAGCTACAGTAGAGAGTGCTCCCTTTTAGCCCAGTATTTACTGCTGTTGCTTTGTTTCCTATCTGATGTCTGCTCCTCTTCATCTCTCGACGACAACGCACCTCACACGCTGGCATGTGTAGACTAGAGAGCAACTCCCTTAGAAATCTACGCTACAAACACTCACAGGCAAATACTCCCACACACACTGCCATGACACACAGACATGCAGCACGAGCACACAGGTAAATTCTCACAGCTGTTCAACGGGGGCCCAGTATATGTTTTCCTGTGTAGGTGAACAGGGCTTTCGGTGATACCAAAACATGTTTGGCTGTTCCACCGTTCCATAGGCACTTAAGACAAGCTCATGTCACCCGAAGGCCCTGCTTTATAATAACAGAGCAGGTTGACAAAATGAAAGCTCATTCCTCCCTCATTTACGGGTCATTTCAGCCCTGACCCCTGCAGTAAAAGATCAAAGGGCTTTTGAGGCCTTCTCTTATTTCAGCCTGCTTTAGAAGAACAGCTGAGGAGTTTGGCAGGCCTGCCTGAGCCCGGCCCAACCTGGCTGACTGACTGGGAGCTTTGGGAGGCTTTTGTCACCCCTCTGCTCTATCTATCTGTCCACAATAAACCCCTGACTCATTGAGCTATGAAAGAGGAGTGGCATTGGATTAAAGTAATGGTTATAGGACCACTGAGCCTTAGCTAACATGTATATCAGATGAGTGTCCTATTCGTCTGTGGTGTAATTATGACAGGCATATAGAGACTTTTGTACAATCAAATCAGTTGAGGAGCTCCACAAAATTAACAAAAACAAAGATTAAACTAGAATATCTACTGAATATTATTGTGGTCTAACTTTCTAGCGATTAAATCACCCAATATTGCAGTGTTCCCTTCCTGCCCTGCCCCCTCACAGATAACCATGGTAACAGTAGAAGCCCCTGGAGCAGAGGATCAATAGCAATATGCCCCTCCCCTTTCCCTCCCCTCCCCAGCGTCGCTCAGCTCAGTGTAGACCTGTCACTTTAGATCTAATGATCTAACCTATGAAGCATTGATGAGCAGTCAGTGAGGGTGTCACTCCTGCGTCACTCTTCATTCAGTCACACGGTGCGCGCACACACACACACACACACTACCAAAAGACACACATGCACACATGCACTTGAGCACACACACACACACACTCACACACATACACACACATACACAAGCAAACACAAGGTTCTATAAAACAACTATACAGATATTTCTTCAGTCATTCACCATCTTTATAACATTTATTTTACGTCCCAGTATTTTCAATCAATCGATCATGATCGCCATCGGCTTCATGAACCCAGTAAACAGCTGACCAACAGAAGCCATTTTGTTTCTCAATGACTAAGTGCGTTGGCTGACCACAGAGAGGTCAGTATTGACCAATGCCCCTGACCTCTGAGACCAGTGCTTTCCGGCCAATCTGCGCCAGGCCTTAGGGGCAATTATGACATTTACTCACAGAGATTATAATTTCAAATGAGTGTTTAAAACATTCCCTGGTGGGGATGGTCGAGAGGTGCGGAGTAGGGGGGATAGCGGTCAATAAGAATAGACTTGGTATATTCGATAGGAAATGGACACTCACCAGAGGCCCTGCAGGCTGACCAGATCAATAAGTTGTGTTAAGTGGCGGTGATGCCCCTCCATTGATGAGCTAATGGCTATCCAGACTGTGTCCACTCACCATCTCTCTCTTTCTCTCTCCCCCTCTCCCTCTCTCTCTTTATTCCCGATCTACTCCCTACATCACCCCAATGTCCATTTACCCGCCATACCACACCCCTCCTCTATCTCCATCCTCTCTCTACCTCTTCTCTCTCCTTCCTTCACTCTCTCCATCCTCCTCTCTCCCTCCTTCTCTGTCTCCTCCCCCTCCTTCCCTCCCCCTCCCTCCATCTCTCTTCTCTCGCTCCAGTGGGTCAAGCTCCAGGGCCAGGTGGTTAATCTCATGTCGCCCCCAGACACTGCACACCAGGACTCACAGTCTGATTGGCTGAGCCCAGTTAGCTGTTCTGCTCTCTACACTGCCCTTCACCTATGAGTCGCCCCCTGCAGCACACTAGTCTAGAGAGGGGCATTCTAGAAGGTCAAATGTTGCCCTCCTGCTTCTGTTGGGTAGAGGCAAGTCCTCTATTTTACAGAGGGGACTTTAAATATGTTCCTCAGTCAGTTTGTTAAGTTAGTAGTACTGATAACACAAGCAATGGGCTCCCCCATACCTCCAGGTATATCCTGTTCTGCTGCAACAAAAATTTAAATGAAAAACCAACAGAACACTCAGAAAAAAACCTGTTGTTTCAACCGGTGCAGAGTAAATCACCAGTTCTACAGCATGCATAAGGTACACAGGGTGTATCTATCAGTGTAGAAGAGGAACTGGAGGGTGTATCTATCAGTGTAAAAGAGGAAGAGGAGGGTGTATCTATCAGTGTAAAAGAGGAAGAGGAGGCCTGTGTCTATCTCTCTCTCCTCCTTCTCAGTTCAGAGTCACATGACGCTTGACTTGGATCGCACGGTCCATGAATAATATACGACTGCCACCGCTACCTCAGTACAGATGAAAGACCACGCGCCAGGCACTGTGGGTCGGCTACGCTACGCTGCGCTACAGCAGGCTGAGACTGTGGGTCGACTACGCTATGCTACGCTACGGCAGGCTGAGTGTGTGTGTGTGTGTGTGTGTGTGTGTGTGTGTGTGTGTGTGTGTGTGTGTGTGTATAGAGTGTGTGTGTGTGTGTGTGTGTGTGTGTGTGTGTGTGTGTGTGTGTGTGTGTGTGTGTGTGTGTGTGTGTGTGTGTGTGTGTGTGTGTGTGTGTGTGTGTGTGTGTGTGTGTGTGTGTGTGTGTGTGTGTGTGTGTAGTGGGTGTGTGTGTGTGTGTGTGTGTGTGTGTGTGTGTAGTGGGTGTGTGTGTGTGTGCCCTGCTGTTCCACCTTTCATTCCTAGATCCAGCTGCAGTAGAGGTGACAGCACACGTCACTGTCAGCTCCAGGTAACAGACGCTGAGGAGGTGGAGAGAGGAGGGAGAGAGAGGAGGGTGGAGGAGAGCGGAGAAGGGGGGGGGGCGAGGGGAGAGAGATGTGGAAGAGAGAGAGAGAGGAGAGAGAGCGGAGGAGAAAGGAGGGAAGAGGTGTGTAGAAGAGATGAGGGCGGAGAGAGGGGGCAGGAGAGGAGGGAGGAAGATGGGGAAGAGGGATGGGGAGAGAGTAGGGGTAGAGGAGAGGAGAGGAGAGGAGAGGAGAGGAGAGGAGAGGAGAGGAGAGGAGAGGAGAGGAGAGGAGAGGAGAGGAGAGGAGAGGAGAGGAGAGGAGAGGAGAGGAGAGGAGAGGAGAGGGGAGGGGAGGGGAGGGGAGGGGAGGGGAGGGGAGGGGAGGGGAGGGGAGGAGAGGAGAGGAGAGGAGATGAGAGGAGAGGAGAGGAGAGGAGAGGAGAGGAGAGGAGAGGAGAGGAGAGGAGAGGAGAGGAGGAAGAAGGTGGAGGAGGAGGCAACTAGCACAGTGATGAAACAGCAGTACACACACAAACACACACACACACTGTGAGGCCTCTCAGGAGAGCTGATCAGTGCGAGGGGTAACCCGTCTGCACTGTGCTCAGTGGGGACGTGGCGTTTCCTCCTCTCGAGGTCGGGAAGCAAAAACAAACAGTACTTTTGATCATCAGATCCGTTACTGCTCCTCAACTAGAAGCCTTTGGAGAGGAGACAGTCATTCTAAACACTGCGCCTGTCTGTGTGAGTGGGGCACCACTAAACAATCATGGCTGGTATAACACATGCTGTGTGACATACACACACACACACACACATTCACACACACACATAAACACAAGCAGAGCAGAAACACAAGCACGCTCTCACACACACAGACACACGCACACACGTAGACAGTGTATCAAACAGCGGAGCAAAGGATTAGCTGTAAAACATGTAATCCCGGATACCACTTTCAGAAAAACCCAATAAAAAAAAAAACTGTTCTCACACGCCTCAAGTTGTTTCCTCTTACAAAACCCAATGCTTTACGTCACACCAACAGCTGTGTAGTGATCTGAGGTTACAGTTAATTTTTTGTAGTCGCTCATCGCACATGTTTCGCATGCAACAGTGATGCGTGCAGTGTTGGGTTCCCATTGTGAATTTCAAGTATTGTGTCACTGTAAAAAAAAACTATTCAGTGGTAAATCCTACTAGGAGCCAGCTCATGTGCAACAAAAGGTCTCTGGCGGCTAGCTAGCTAGCTTCACTATTGTCCTCCAGTCAGCGACGGAGGGAAGACAATACCAGGGGAGCGGTTAGAGAGCTTGACCCAGCCTACCTCCGCTTCACCTCCAGTAGACAAGGTTAAGATGGATGGCCCTAATTAAAAGAAGGGTCTCTGTTCTCTCTTCTTCTTCTCAATATCATCAGGTTTATTTTACAGGAACTTTAACAGGGCCTTTTGTGGGGCCATAATTATAGGGTGAACTGATTAGGGCCCCCGGAGGCACGGTGGTGGCAGACAGACTCCGCAGAGTAACCCAAGAAACCTTTCAATATTACATCTCCGACCCATTGTTGGTGCAGCCAGCTCACTAATTACAGCACCAGGATAATGGTGGATTGGTTGTTTTTGTTGTCTCTCAATCTTTCTCTCTTTATCTCTCTTTCTCTCTCTTTCTCTCCTTTTTTTCTCTCTCTTTCTCTCTCTCTCTATCTCTCTCTCCTCTCTCTCTCTCTCCCTCTCTCTCTCATTATTGTAACCCATCTCTCTCTCATCTCTCTGTTGTCCATATTATGAGAACAATATGAATATCTCCAAATGTGTCTGCGACAGATTCCTGACAAAAGGTCTGTGTATATGTGTGTGTGTGTACGTGTGCATGCGTGTGTGTTAGTGTGTGCGTTTACAGTACATATGCGTTTGCTTGTGCGTATGTGTGGGTGTTGTGTCTGCATGTTCTAGAACAATGGCTGCCGGTTGGCCGTCCATTCCGTCCGGTGCGGTGGAGGCGCAGGCTCTAGACAAGCACCAGATGACACGCTTGGCCCAGCCATTTAACGTGGCTCGCTATGCCAACCAAGAGGCCTAACTCCCGCCCCCGCCTGCAGCAAGACATTATGGAGGGAGATATGTGTCAAGCACAGTGAAGAATAAACTAATCTGCCATTTATTACGTGTGGGGTAACTTGAGCTTGGCAATTAAATGGAGATTTGAGCGTGATGCAGCAAGTCGGAATCGGGTCTATAGGCCCAGCAGTCACAGGCCTTGCCCTGGCTGTCTCACTGTAGTAACATATGGGGCACTAAATGTGTGAAAGACTCTGATACTGACACTGACTCTCACACTGCCTGCCTGGCTGCATGGCTGGCCAATCAAAGGCATTTCAGTATGTGACAGTGAGCTACTTAACAAGGGGTTTCTGTAGCTACCCTACATTTGGTATATTTCATATTTCTGAGAAGGAAACTTTCTCACATCTTTACACAACAGAAAATGTTGGGTTAAGTGATCATAGATAGATCATGCGCCAGACAGCAGCTCTTGTCATTCAAGGGGTTGGGTTTGGGATGTTTGCCACGGGAGGCTAGAGAATCAAGGTAATGTTCTCTTAAAATGTCACAACGTCATTTGTGTTTCAACAGCCTCCTGCTCACTGCTACTCTGTCTCCTCTTATCCTGCAGAGAGATCACTTCCACTGCAATCATCTCAATGTGTGTGTGTGTGTGTGTGTGTGTGTGTGTGCGTGCGTGCGTGCGTGCGTGCGTGCGTGCGTGCGTGTGTGTGTGTGTGAGAAAGAGAGAGCTCAGACACGCCTGTTCGAGCTAAAGAGCCATCGTCACATTCTTCACTGTCACTCCCAAAGCTATTCAGAGTAGCAATTAAAATCAGTTCAGCTCCCTGTGTACAAACACACATAGACATACACACATATACACACACACACACACACACATTACACACACACACACACACACACACTCACACACACACACACACACATACACACACACATAACACATGCATACAGACTTCAACACATGTCTTAGAGGAAGGCAGGTTCTATTATTAAGCCGGAGTCTCTATGGCGCGTCACTACATGACCATCACCTACTTATTTACAGCTCTCCCCTCTGATAGGACTAGAGTAAACCAGAACCTTTTCCTTTATTTGACATGTTCATAAATATGGACCTCAAGTTGACCCTATATATAGTGTGACCAATACTGTAAAGTGTTCTGAGAGCATCACATGCTATCCACCTAATTTTCTAACGTTGCTATGGGCACAGCCAAACAACGGAAGTGATTGATTCGACTCCTGCTTTACTTCCCTACTGCAGCAGTGCGCTGGTGTAAATTATTAGAAAGAGTACATTTATAGAGGATAAACAAGTATAAGTGTTAGCGTATAACTGTAATTGTATATTCATTTAATTCAAGTTCGCTAACCTTATCTAGACCTACTAGTAGGCTAGTTCTGTTGTGATAATAACATTAGTTGTGTTGTGGTAGAGTTAATTAAGGCCTGGGACATCCACCAAGCCAATAACTATAACTATAATGATAAACTAAGTATAGGCTACATAACTATAAAACATTGGTGAGCATCCACACTAGAGGAAAGTTTACTATTTATCGTTTTAAAGTCCTACACCTGTCAGTTTAATGATCAACGCATCCTACCGCATGTTGCCTATTAATAAGGTGGTAGCACAAGACCATTCATGAGGCCTCTAACGCACAGATACTGGTTCAGACCATTCATGAGGCCTCTAACGCACAGATACTGGTTCAGACCATTCATGAGGCCTCTAACGCACAAATACTGGTTCAGACCATTCATGAGGTCTCTAACGCACAGATACTGGTTCAGACCATTCATGAGGCCTCTAACGCACAAATACTGGTTCAGACCATTCATGAGGCCTCTAACGCACAGATACTGGTTCAGACCATTCATGAGGCCTCTAACGCACAGATACTGGTTCAGACCATTCATGAGGCCTCTAACGCACAGATACTGGTTCAGACCATTCATGAGGCCTCTAACGCACAGATACTGGTTCAGACCATTCATGAGGTCTCTTAATGCACAGATACTGGTTCAGAGTGACAATTCAGTGCTTTCACTGAGTGCTTTCAGGGTGTGTTCATTGTCATAGCAACAACTGCAAATAATACTTCAATGTACATGAAAAATGTACATGTACATGAAAAATAATATAGTATGTTGTATTTAAATGTATCAATTCAACAACAAAAGCCATTTAGCCTGAGCATCTTTTACAGCATGTCATTGCCTCGTTAATCAAGTGGTTTGAAAGTGATTTCCATTTTTCCAATGGTTGTCAATTTCTTTGGGTCTTCTTTTTCACTGTGCTCATCTCTCTGTCTGTCCTATGCAATTATTTGCAATGCATCAGTGAAACAATGTTAACATAACCGGCCAAAAGTGATCACACCAATGCACTTTCTCTCCTCAACTTTCCCCAACATGCATTTTCTATTTCATTTGAATAACCACTCAAAAGCCTGGTATTTAGAATGCATATTCATTTTGAAGTAAGTGCATCTAGCCTGCCTAATTGGGCAACCATTTTGTTCCATTACGGGGGTTTTCTCTGCAGTTTAGCCTACAAAGCTAATGTATCGGCTAACAGAAACATGCTAATGCTGGGATGTTTTAGCGGCACGCATATGAATTATGATAATGCTTGAGCGCTAAGGAAGTTGTATTCATATTTCCCGCGTTTGGCTTCAGTGTTTTAAAAGCGTGCGAAAATGAGGTGGATAAGAGTGACACGTATTTTAAGGTGTGTCTTGTTATGTTGAGTTGTATTGAGTTGTATTAGCCCATTATGACATCGGTTTGCTTGCAGGCCTAGTAGTGTTGTATCAGTGTGTTAATAATAAGCTGTTTGCTTGCAGGCCTAATCAGCTGTAGAATCACGGCAGCCCTGCAGCCCAGTCTGCCTCAGTCTTATCAAAGCCTCCGCCAAAGCCATTTAGACACTCATTTAAATCACTTAACAGCCAATAGCGGCTCACTTTATTGCGGTGTTTTGGACAGGCCCTCTTTTGTCAGCTAACGTTTTTTTGATAGTCTTGCCGATCACAGCTAATAATGTGTCTGATAAGATAAGCTCTCTTCAGTGCCTCTCAGCTCAGTCAAACACGAGAGGGATTTTACCCAGCCTTCCTAGTCATGTCAATACTATCCTTTGTGAGTAACTGTGTCCAAGTCCAAGTCAACACACCTGAGCACTTCAGTTCAGAGTACCTATAGAGAACTCCTCTACCGCTACGGGCCAAGGGCTGCGTCCCAAATGGCACACTTTTCTCTTTATAGTGCACTACATTTGACCAGAGTTCTATGGGCTTTGGTCAAAAGTAGTGCACTAAATAGGGAATAGGGTGCCATTTGGGGCGCGCCCCGTCTCTGCAGGCCAAGATGTTACCCTCCAACCTCCACCCTCAGAACAACAGACCAGTCTTTGTACCTGCCGTACCCTACTAATGACGGAGCTCTCAACAAGCCCTCCTGACAGCTGGGTGGGACTTTGAAGAATTCATAACGAAGCGTTGCCTTAGATTAGCACAGGGGCGGGATGGCTTTGAAGAACTGCTCAGGTAGCAAGGCTCTAATTAGGCCTGCCCTATTTTAGTTTAGTTAGTACAGCACACGTGTTGAGGAGAGATGTGTATGTGTGTGTGTGCGTGCGTGTGTGTGTGTGTGTGTGTGTGTGTGTTAGAGCCGGGACGATGAACCTGAAAACTATTGATACCGACCAAACCAACCACTTATCATTTGCATGATATTGTTCATTACGATAAAAAACCTATAGGGTCCTACTAGAGAAATGTGAGGTTTCAAATGAAATACATTTGCTAATATGGGTGACTGTTAATGGGACAATTGATGGCTACAATATTCAAAGTAGTAGTAGTAGTAGTAGTATTAAGGGTAATATAAAGCAATACTGTTGTGCACATTAATGTCAAAAACTATCGTTCAATTTATCATTATCGTGATAATTCTGTCAATCTCCCAGCTCTAGTGCAGTAGTCCCTAACATGTGTGTGTGTGTGTGTGCGTGTGTGTGTGCGTGCATAAATAGATGTGTGTGCTCATGAATTCATCTATGTGTGTGTTTACATGTACTTGAGTTAGTATACAGTATATGTGTGTTAAGGGTAGAAGTATGCATATCAATGTTAGGTCTTTGGGGCAAGGGGAACGGCCAGGTCAGATCTGCAGCTGCAGGGGCATGATGGAGCAGTGAGTACTGACCACAGTGTGTGTGCACCTCAGTGTGACAACAGGTGAGGAGTGAGGAGCAGTCCAGGTGATCCCCTGCTCTCCCTATGACCCTCCTACAACCATCTCCCTCACCCCCTACCTACACCCCTACAGCCAGCACAGCCCTAAAATGTGTGTGAGTGTGCAAGTGTTTGCGTGTGTGATTCTGTATGTGTGTGTGTGTGTGTGTGTGTGTGTGTGCGTGCGTGCGTGCGTGCGTGCGTGTGTGCGTGCGTGTGTGTGTGCTTCATTATGTGTGTGTGTCACTCACTGCACTGCACACACACTCCCTCCCCCCCTCTCAGCCATCTCCTATCAGCACCCTTCCAAAACAATGGGGGAATGTTCCAGCCTGTTACCATTCCTCTGTGACTATCTGATGAAGGAGAGCAGGAGATAATCCAAGTCTGGCCTTATCAGTGGCAGGATCGCATTTCCATATTCAAGCCCTTCTGGGTGATAACAGTCAAGGCCTGATGAATGTGTTGTGATGGCCTGATAGCTGTGGCCTAATGTTGAGTGGAGAGGAGGACAGAGTGTGCGTCACAAATGGCACCCTATTCCATATGTAGTGCACAACGTTTTACCAGAGCCCTATGGTCAGTGGTTAAACAAAGTGCACAATATAGGGAATAGGGTGCCATTTATGACACAGCGCAGAGCGTCTTATGGAAGGCTAAACGAGAGGAGGGAGAGAGGGAGGAAGAGGAGGAGGAGGAGGAGGAGGAGGAGGAGGAGGAGGAGGAGGAGGAGGAGGAGGAGGAGAGGACTGGACAGTAGCTTTCAGCAGGGCCGATTAAAGCTCTTTCCAGGAGATGAAGAGCGGTCTGTGATTAATGTGGATAAGTGGCTGGGGTCAGAGGCAGGCCCATCGCTGCTAACCGCTCTTAAGAGAGGTCATCTCTACGGCCATCCGTCACCCACGCCCCCTCACACACAGGGCTAGGCAGAGGGGAAGGGATGTGTGTACACATCCTCATGCATAGTCCTACTTATACATACTATATATGCATAGTACATAAACACATGCAAACATATTATCATTCGCACCCCAACATATACATACAATTGTGTACACTTCCACTCAAACAAGTGCACACACGCACATAGACACATACCCACCTCCTTGAAGACAGGCAGGACAGGTCAAGAGATGGAACTGGACACTGGACACTGGGTGGCACAGAGGGAACATCACTGACCACTTGAAGAGGACATCTGACCTCCATTCTTCACCCTGCCTGGCCTTGTCCTGTCCCCGTGGCCAGACAGACAGACACCAATGCATTATTAATCAGTCTCTCTTTCACTGCCTTGCCTTTATCAGCACGTTGACAATCACCATAGAGCCATCCCTCAATTATCTGTGCAGAAAGGGCCATTATACGTGACAGGACACAGCATGTGTATACAATAACACTGACGAGGCTTCACCTGACAGAGAAGATCAATTCATTTGAAAGGGTTGGCTGGGTTCTGGCTCTGTCCTAAGGTAACCCATTAGATCAATGACTACTTGGCTGACTAAAAATACCTTTTGTATACCTATAGTTGCAGTCACAGCAATAGCAGTGAAAATGTAGACCTACTCAGTTGTTTTACAACTCAGTAGCCCCATAGCATATACTTGGATGATTAGTTAGCTGTTGTGTTCTTATAATAGAAGGCACAGCAATAACAGTACGTCTACTCAGTATTTCACAATACATAATAGTGATTGTGGATAAAAGTACTATTTCTTTTTTCAGTGTTTTTCTCCCTACCAGAGTGCTGATGGTATTTGGGGGTGTTGTTGATATCTGTGTTGTGTTATCCTTGGGGACAACACAGAGGGGCCCCTCTCCTCGCTCTCTCCCTGGAGAAGACACACACCACGGGAGCGCTTTAAAAACACATCATATTAAAACACACACACACACACACACACTTCCCCAGGCCCCTTGCATCACACAGTAAACAGATGGCTTGACTGATATTTTATTAATGCTATTCTTTAATTAGTTTAATTACACACATACACATCTTGGTGCATATTTTCTCCAGTTTAATAATGAAATAAAAAATCCCAATTGACATTTATGCATACATAGAAATCCCTGCCCTCTGGCTTTGAAAGGAGTAATTGTATGGATTTCTTTTGAAGGAGAGCATGTAGCTAACCTACGGTACTCAGTGGTGCCTACTGTGTGGTGAGTCAGTGTGTAGGTGGCTAGGTTTGTTTTACCTGTCTTTATTGTGTTGTCACTCTGTATACAGCTGAAAGCAGGGTGATGCTATTTGTTAACTTGCCAGGATCATTTACTCACACAATGTAATGTACTTCAATTGTAACATTGTGCTCTATAAAACACTACAATTATTTGTCCATTTGAGCTGCATTTTTGTAACATTTGCTATAGTTTAGTTTACTTCTCCGGATAATGACATAAAAGGGTGTAGTGAGTTCAGCTCAGACAACATCCATATTTATTTCATGAGACACTTGCAGCTATGGGAACAGTAGTGGCATGTTATACTGTGGTACACCCTGACACGCATGTTACACTGTGGTACACCCTGACCCACATGTTACACTGTGGTACACCCTGACCCACATGTTACACTGTGGTACACCCTGACCCACATGTTACACTGTGGTACACCCTGACCCACATGTTACACTGTGGTACACCCTGACCCACATGTCAAGATGCCACCAGATCCACCCAGGAGGGACCAGATCCCAGAAACATAATAACAACACTCCTTAAATGTTCAGGCTTTATTTAGACGCTACAATGAACGGACAGTCAGCAGCAACACTATCTGTCTCATACATCTCATCATGCAAGTGTTCTGTCAACATTGTTCCTGTGTGTGTGTGTGTGTGTGTGTGTGTGTGTGTGTGTGTGTGTGTGTGTGTGTGTGTGTGTGTGTGTGTGTGTGTGTGTGTGTGTGTGTGTGTGTGTGTGTGTGTGTGTGTGTGTGCGTGTGTTCGTGTGTGCGTGTGTGCGCGCGTGTGTGTGTGTGCGTGTGTTTGCTCCATTACCATCTGCACCAGCATTGATTTCCAATATGGCCGCCCTACAGGATAGATAGATTAAGTTGAAATGCACGTTGTCAGACACTGATGTTGGGCTGTGATGACAACAGGAGTAAATGAGGTTTCAGAGACCTCATCTAAGACAAAATCAATATGGCGGCTCCTCCTCGGCAGCACCAGTGAGACAGGAGCTTTCTACCTTATCTGTTATGTAAAAAAAAGAGCGAAAAGAGAGTTTCTACTTTTGGTGAAGCTGGAAGATGTCTGTCTCCACTCTTCATTACTGAGGGGTTTTGTCTATAGCACCATCCGTTCCAATTCATACCAAAGAAAATATCTTAATTTATCTCCTCTCCTGCCCACCTGGTCAGCAGTATTACTCATTACCACAGACTACTTTAAAAGTCAATTACAGGCTAAATGACCCGAGAAAGATCTCTCAAGAATGATGTTTCACACACTCTATCGATGCCAATAGAATTACAGACGATTAGGGGGGTGAAATGTCCTCTTTTTGTAATGTAACACAAGAATAGTAACTGGATCGCTGTGGAGCGATTGCTAGGCCCGGTCCCTTGACGAGCCTCGCTGCCTGGCGGCTAGACTGTGTGTGTGTGTGTGTGTGTGTGTGTGTGTGTGTGTGTGTGTGTGTGTGTGTGTGTGTGTGTGTGTGTGTGTGTGTGTGTGTGTGTGTGTGTGTGTGTGTGTGTGTGTGTGTGTGTGTGTGTGTGTGTGTGTGTGTGTGTGTGTGTGTGTGAATGTGTGCGTGTGTGTCTTTGCTAGACTGGAAACATCCCAGAATGCCCTTATCTCAGTCCAGTCGGCCCAGAGTGGGGCTAGTGTTACACCCTGAGCAGAAGAGCTTGGAATGATAATGTTGTTTCACTAAATAGCCTGACTGAAAGGTCAGCTTCCACAGGGCCTCCTGCAGGACAATACGGCCCGGTGTTGGAAATAGATTTACTATTTATTGAGTGAGGATAAAGCCAGGGAACACATAGGCATATGACACTTAATTGGAATCTGGGCATTTCTCTTTTTTCAACACAGACAGTTGGAGGGATGCAGAGAGTGAGAGGTACACACACACACACACACACACACAAATACACTCCACCCCACTGTCAGTAACCAGTCAGCTACGTCACTACTGATCCCCATAGCCATCCCCTTAACAGCCATGGGAGTCTCCTCTCTGTATATGGTCTAGCTGCCTGCAGGCCTGCCTGCCTGCCCAACAGATACCATGACAACTCAGTGAAACACAAACTGAGAACAGTCACTAAATCTAGACCACATTCTGTCCTGGTGGAAAAAACAAAAAAAACTATGGAAGAACAGCAACAACGAAAAGCTTTCCAATTCCTGCTGTCTTACTAGGCAGTATTAGAGAGCGAGCCAAAGTCAACTCCCTGATTGTTGGAATAAATACAATCAGCTCCAGTAGCGTAGCACCATCAATAATTAACAGTAATTAAGACTATGTACACATGCAAAATGAATTATTCAGGTTAGCCTTGATGCATTGACCTGCCCTGGGTGTTCTTGGATGTGATCTATCTGGACTGGGGTATAGATCCAGAGAGGGAGTACTAGCACGCTGAGGGGGGAGACAGGGGGAGTGAGGGGGTAGACATGGGGGAGAGAGATGGAAAGAGAGGGAGAGAGATGGAAAGAGGGGGAGAGAGGGGAGAAACAGGAGGATAGAGGGAGGGGGAGACAGGGACAGAGAAAGGGAGAGAGAGGGGAGACGGGGACAGAGAAAGGGAGAGAGAGGGGGAGACGGGGACAGAGAATGGGAGAGAGAGGGGAGAGAAAGGATAGAGAGAGGGTGAGGGAGGGGATAGAGAGGGGATCCAGGAAGCTAGCAGACAAGACACCCTGCCTCACTTGGCAAAAAGTATTCTGGGTATACAGAATCTCTCCTATGTTACTAGTGTATCCTCGCTCATCCCTGCTGATCTAAACTCATTATCTACACTAGGTACTCCCTCTCTCTACAGCTTTGGGAATACCAACTCAATAACCAACTTCCTGTGAACATCACCGATCAGGATTATCTACCTTCTCTATTAGCCCCCACCCCTCTCTGTCTCTCTCTCTCTCTCCCTCTCCTGGCTTTGAAATAACCAAAGCGAGCCAGGCCGCTGGGACCGCCGGCGCTCTTCAAATGGTTTGACATTAATAACAATATCTTTAATACTCGCACATTAGCGACTGCAATAATGAATGTATGAATAATCACCTATGTGAAAAGTATTATCAATAATTGTCTGAATAATATCCATGCATAATGGATGAGGAGAGTTAGGCCTGAGGCAGAATCTGGCGTCTCTAACTCTTGTCCAGAACAACACAGAACACAGGCGTTACATGGTAGTGAGAGTAGCAAGAGGCAGAGCCTGATCAAATGATGCCAAGGCACCGCGCTGGCCTTACATCAGCCAGACTAGCCTGCCTTTCTTCCTGAGGCAGATGGAGGGAGGGGAGCGGAAGCAACCTGATACAGGCGATACTTTTGATGTGATCCGCCCGTGACGTGCTAACCGGGGCCTAGTGTAGTGTTGCTAACAGCGCAGAGAGAGGCTGGGAGTGGGGCTGGGAGGAGGGAGACAGGGAGTAGGCTGGGAGTGTGGGAATCCGTGGCTGGGAGAGTAGGGAGTGCATGGGGCATTATCATTCTACCCGCTCCTCTTGCTTCTTCAGGGCTAATAAGGGAGGCCTTGCCTATCCTGGGGCCTGCACCAGGGCTCTTCATCTACATTAGGGCCCTTATCACATGCCACCTGCATGGTGCAGAGGAGCAGCCTAACTGCCATTCATATGTAGATCGGGCCACACCAGGGCCTGGGCGTTTCCAAATTATCCATTACTGCTCTGGGAGCATGGCTACTGTTGTTGTTGTTGTTGTTATTGTTTTGGGGTGTAATGTTTTCCTAATTTCATGTTTAATCTTTGCTACGGTACTAATAGTGGTGGTCGGGCTGTGGTAGATATTAGCACTGGCAGCAGCATTAAGGTCAATGGGAAGTATCAGGATAGAGGCTAATCTTGGTGGAAACATTAGAATATGTTGCTCCCTAAAAAGAACCTCTAGTGTCTCTACTAAATATTTCATTCTGAAGATCACGACCATGGCATGATGGATAATTTCCAGAGATATGACTCCTCCAAGCAAACATGCATGATAAGGCTGGTCCTTCCTCCATATTAAAAACCGCAACTATGGTTATTGTGACTCCTAACTTTCCCTGTAACCCTAAAGTAATGACATGAAAACAACTTCACGAAAGGAGTCCACGTAAACATTAAGAGACGATGTGTCCAACAGAGATCAGAGGAGGAGGATTTTAGTCTCCATGGCAAAGGGAGAGGTAATAAAGGTGGAATTAGCTGGACGCTGGGCTGACCAATTAGAGGCCTCAGAAGCGGCCGGTGCGGACCACAGTGAGAGATCAAATTGTCTGGGGGACATTATCTCCCTGAGACAGTGAGGAATGGGGGAGCGGGAGGCAGGGGGACACCTTAATGAATTGGGGGGAGTTTTTCACAGAGCTCCCCTGCTCTGCCAAGGCCCTCCCAGGTTCCTGCAATCTCTCAGTGTCAACATCTTTCTATGAAGCTGATTCAATTAAGATTAAGCCAGTGGCAGGGGGAGGGAGGGGAGAGAGTGACAGGGGTCAGTTTGATTTCGGCGATTGGCTTTTTTTCTTTGTTTTTCCAGACTCAGGTTACTGCCACGGCTGGCTTGCCACTCTGTTGTAGTAAAGAGAGAAGGAGGCTATGGTGTGGCTGTGTCCATACAGCCGTCTCTATTGGATAGGCCCCCGCCGCCGTGCAGCTATTGGATAGGCCCCCGCCGCCGTGCAGCTATTGGATAGGCCCCCGCCGCCGTGCAGCTATTGGATAGGCCCCCGCCGCCGTGCAGCTATTGGATAGGCCCCCGCCGCCGTGCAGCTATTGGATAGGCCCCCGCCGCCGTGCAGCTCTTGGAAAGGCCCCTGCCGCCGTGCATCTATTTGAAGTCATGGGGAAATATATCACACACTTTGTTATGATAGATTATGCTGCCCTTTGTGTGTGTGTGTGTGTGTGTGTGCGTGTGTGTGTGTAGAGCGTGTGTGTGTGTGTGCGTGCGTGCGTGCGTGCGTGTGTGTGTGTGCACTTGTGTGTCTACATCTGTGAGTCTACGTCCACAAACAGACAATCCTAATGATATTAGCAGCAGTCTAATATCTTGCTTTGGACATGCTCCACCATGCTGTGAGACTCCACGACCAGGGCTGCAGAACAGGTATTTGTCTCCATTCACTAAATAACCCCTGTCTCCACTATGCAACAGTATATCAGCTCCTAACAGACACCAGTTATGCATGCTCCACCAATTAAGGACCACTTAATGACAAAACAGAGAGATGAACCTATTCAAAACACTCCGGGGGAAGGGAACGGGCCTCTCAAAACCCGACACAAGGGAGGTCAGGCTGAGGAGGAGTCTGTGGGTTGGAGGCCAGGCTGTGGAGCTGTGAATGAGATAAATAACCTTTACAGCCCTCTTATATACACTATCCATGGCAGTACCACAATGTGTTGACCTCTGACCCTTTATGGCCCGCCGGGCGACCCTCCCCAGCCTGGGTTAACATTAAACCCCGCTTTACCCCACAGCTGCAGCTCGTTACAATGCCCCATAAAAAAGTGGGCAGCCAAACGAGGGGTGCTGAGCAGCCAATAAAAGGGGTAAAGTGGTGAGGGGGTGAGAGAGGGATTGAGGGAGGAGGGGGAGATGAAGAGGAGGAGAATGAAAACAGAAGCGTTAAGTCATTAGGGTCCATTGTTGGGCTCAATCGGCCGCCACACAACATCTTTGTGAATGGGAAATGGGGCTTAATGACCTGAAAAGCAACTTCAAAGGATGCTTTAGTAGAGGAGAGGGGACAGCCCCGCTCGACTGTCACTCTACCTCTTCTTGTTTAGATCTGTAATGTGATGAAAGTCCAACTACCCCCAATAATACCCCCAAAATACTTATTTTTTTTTTTTTATCTTAGATACATTTTTCTGAAAATTATTATCATAATTCAACTCTAAATACATTTTAAATACAGGTATTTCAATTGAGTTTTGTATGTGTGTATGTGCGTGCTTGCTTCCCCCATGTTACATGGCTACACAGAACAGCTTTTAGTCGACTGTTACTGTTACTGGGGGCAGGTTGGCTTGGGCCACAACCATTTAGCTTGTGTGTGAAATTAAGGATGACAACAATGTCTTCCGCTGCCAGGACGCTCTGTGTCACAGACTGCGCTGGCACATCTCCGGCCCTGTCTGTCACTCAGAATCACACACACGCACACGCATATGAACATGTACACTCACACACACACACACACACACACACGCATGCTCCCACACACAAGAAAACACACACGCAACACACACACACACACAGCCTGGCTACAGCAACCATTTAAGCCAGCATTCACCATGCCTCAAAGAAGCTCAGCCACAGCATAAAAAGGCCAAGCACATCTTAGTGTCCATTTAGTCAATGGATTATAGACTTGGCAGAACGTGTGAAAACAAGGTGACCAGTACATAAGCGTCCAGAAAGTCACATCCTGTGCTGGGGTGGGCTGTATTGGATTGAGGGAGATTCATGGGAAGAATAGAAACACTAAGTACATGGTATCTAACAGGATCCGAATATCCATACGTCACCACTAACATCCATAGTACAGGGAGGAACAGATCCAAAGGGCCTCCTCTGTGCTTTAGCCCATCTCCAGGCTATTACGCACACAGAAAACTCACACATTCACACCATTATTTTAACCATACAGGTACACTTCTTATACATTCTCCCTAAAACCACCAACATTGGGTTAAATGTTTCGCTTTTCCCCGAGCCATGAAATCACACACAACATCCAAACAGCAGTGTGGAACAACAGAACAATGGTGGTTAGCGCTGCTCCTGCTGGCTAGTCCAGATGACACAAACTCTCCTCTTCTACCCACTCCTAAGTAGTGTGCTATACATACCATATATGCATAGTACATAAACTTATACTAACATAAAATCAAACACAGCCTATCATATACAATTGTGTACACTTCCACTCAAACACACACACACACACTTGCACACGTCCACACACACATGTGCGTGCGCGTTCACGCACACACCCACACGCAGACACACTCTTGTGAACCAGTCTGCCTGCTTGCTAAGGTCCCACCTGGTACACATCCACTGTTTCACTTTCTTTCAACGTTTGCCCAAAAGAGGCCTGCTGCCTTCCTCTCTCCCTTGATCTCAAGGTAGTGCCTTTAAAACCTGGACTGTTTGATTCACCCCATTTTCAAAATGGTGAGCAAATGTTTCTTTAAGAAGCGTGTGTTGGGGGTGGGGGGTGGTGGGGGGTGGGGGGGGGCGAGTGTGTGTGAGCCTGAATATGCTTTGTTTCCCTGTTGTCTGCTATTTCTTGGCACGACTCTCCGATCCGCCTATCTGGCAAGCGAGGGCCGCTGCTGCCAACCCACAGTAGGTATGAGACGTTTCAAAGAGCTCCTTTGATGTGAACAAAGCAAACCAGTAAAACGGCAATGGGAATAATCAGATATTACAGAGCTTTCATCCCTGGCTCGCCTGGGTTCATTATGAATACTGAAATGTGGCTTTAGGCTAGGAACCAAGGAGACACAGTAGGACACTGAGGAGAACTTCATTGAATGAAGCCGAGGTTTTTCCCCCTGTAAGGTTTATCATTTTTAATTTCCCGAAACCAATCTGCCACTGATCCTTCCTTGAGATTTGGCATTGATTGTGTGTGTGTGCGACGCTGAAGCCCTTCCCCCTCCCCTGGCTGATACAGGCTGCTGTATTAAAGAAAAGGGCCCCTTCTCTAATTACATCCTCCCAGTCTAATAGAGGCACCCTGTTAAACAAACAATTGATCCCCACTTAACACATGTACCCACGTTAGTAAAACACAATTTGCCAATTCGCCAAAGGCAACAGAGACAGGGAGAGGGAGCCAGAGAGAGAATATAGAGAATAGAGAGATGGAGTGAGGGACTCAGAGAGAGAGAGAGAGAGAGAGAGAGAGAGAGAGAGAGAGAGAGAGAGAGAGTATGGAGGAATGACTTTGGTTGTGTGTGTGCGCATGTGTGTGTGTGTTTGTGTGTGTGTGATGGAAGTGGGGATAGATAGATGGAGTGGAGAGAGAGGTGGGGTTTCCACATCAATGGGTCGTCACTAGCTAGCCTCGTGGCGACGTGTGGAGCTGACGCCTTCTTTATCAACGCTAATTTGACTGTCTCACAGTTTCCCAGGTAATAAAGACTGCTGGTGTCAGACAGTGGCAAGTTGCTCATACATCTCATCATGCAAGTGTTCTGTCAAAATTGTTCCTGTGGTGTGTGTGTGTGTGTGTGTGTGTGTGTGTGTGTGTGTGTGTGTGTGTGTGTGTGTGTGTGTGTGTGTGTGTGTGTGTGTGTGTGTGTGAGGTGGGGGGCTCAGGCAGGCTTGAGGGGGCTAACAGATTGTCTCTTTTGACTTTTTGAACTTCGCAGCACGTTTGGAGAACAGGAGGGGAACAACAAAAGGTGTTAATGGCTTTATGCAGGACCCATGCTGACAGATAGCCCATTACTATCCTGATTCACTGTGGAGAATAGCTCTGATCACTCAGACTCTGTTTATTTCCAAGATCTCTTCCCCTCTTCGACTGCCTTTGGCTGAATGCGAGGCCAACACACAACCCCAGTCATACTGGGAACCTCCAGTATTTATAGAGCACAGGTAAATGAGGAAGGAAGCGATGAAGAGTTGTTGTGGATTTGTTTGTTTAAATTAGTGTTTAAATCTGTGTCTGTGTGGGTAGAAGATATTTGTCAGTATGAGTGTGTGTGTTAGTGGGGGGGGGGGGGTGTACTCGTGTGTGAGTGCTTAACTGTTTCAGTTTATAAGTCACAGTTGAAGTGTCTACTCCAGTATTTGTGTGAGTACGTGTGCATTCCATTGTGGGTGTGTGTTTGTCTGTCTCTCTGTGGTATTTGTCTGTCTGATTAGGTGAGCTCTTCTTAGAGGGGGTAGGAGGGTGTGTGTGTGTGTGTGTGTGTGTGTGTGTGTGTGTGTGTGTGTGTGTGTGTGTGTGTGTGTGTGTGTGTGTGTGTGTGTGTGTGTGTGTGTGTGTGTGTGTGTGTGTGCGTGTGCGTGTGCATGTGCGTGCTTCAGTGTCGGGGGTTAGTGTTGTAAACTTATCAGCTCGTGATGACTTTTCACACCGCTCTAAGACAACTTAAGCCTGCTCTAATTACACCACATCTGTTGCAGCAGAGAGGTATTCTGGTCATGTGGTTTAACAAATACTTTCACATTCATAGTAGTACATACTAATGAGCTAGAGGGCCCAGGGTAACTCACATCTCCCCACAAAGATCAAACACCCAGGCAGCCTCCCTCCCTCCCTCTCCCCAAGCCTCACAACAGACACAGACACGCAGCCAGGACTGTGCCACAACAACCTGGCTTTGGAAAAAGACCACAAGAGCAAATTATTCAAACGAAATGAGACACACTTTTGCAACAGTTCATGTGGACGTTATGTTTCTGGCATGACAACAATCTGTATGGGTTATCAAGGTAAATTACACACACATTCAGGCACACACACATATACACACACACACACATATATACACACACTCACACTCACACATATACACACACTCACACACACCACATACAATGGGTTAACTAGGTAAATTAAAACAACCTGTCTTGTGAAATTACTGTCCGCAAATAGAGGTTGTCTTACCAACCGAGACTATCAAAATGTGTGTGGAAAAGTACCATCAATAAGTATATGTAGAGCTGTAACCACCACAAGGACATCAGGCTGTAGTGTAAATGTGATAAAGTCGAGCTTTAATAACCCAGTAAGCTGTGTGTAATGACTGTTGGGGAGACAGGGGATGAAAGGCTTGGCTCTAACTGCAGGAGTTAGTTAAACAGGTGTTGGTAGTAGGAACCCTCCTGGGGAGAGGGACTAGAACTGACACACACACACACACACACGCTTCCGCATGCACACACATACACACATACACACACACACACATAGGGGCTGCATGGGGGAGACTCAGACCATTGATAACACTGTCACGTGATCCCAGTAAACCTGTGAAGGATTAGCTGTCTGAAAACAAAATGTCACTCAGACAGACATGCATCTGCATGTGTAGCTACTTAATGGAGGATAATAAGGTTTCCTCTGCATCACCAGAGATGACACAACTAGAATACACAGGGTTGGAGACAGATCCCATTCACATCCAGAGGCTGGACACCAGTAGCTTTTTTCAAACAAATTACCCAAAATGGCCTCAAATTGTTTTCCTGCACTGTTTATCTTAGGGCTTTAGTAAATCGTCGGTGCTGGCTCTCTTGAGCTGGGCATGACTGTTAGTGATACATGGCTTTAAAATATGGTTCACTGCAATAGAGGAGCTTTAGTTTAGCTTGTGGTTTCTGACAGTCAACCTCCGCCGGGTGTAAGGATCTGTTTTCCATAGCAGAGACATTCCAGAAAGTCATTATGTGATGTATCAAAGACTAAAAAAACACAAGATGCACGCACGCACACACACACACACTTCCTGTCTGCATCCATCTGTATCCCCTGTCTTCAACACAGTGATTCTTCACCCTCGGCAGTCAAGTGGCGCACCCCCTAAAGATACAATATATCCTTATTGGCAAGCCACTCTATTAGTGACACAAGGTCACACTATAAAAATATGAAACTTATGAAGGCCCTCCGCGCTCCCCTCCACCCAAATATGCAGAGAAAGCACAAAAAAAAGATGTTGTGTCCTCCGTGTATGATTATATCTCCTAGCTTCCTCCTCCCGACGCTGACCCAAGGGCCACTCTTTTATTGGCATCAGATGCTGCCTGCCTCACAATGTACAAAAGAGACCCTTATTCAAAGCCAATATTAAAGCTGCCCTTCACATGCATGCAGCGTTACACACACATACGGACGCACGCAAGCACGCACTAGCAACCACGCACACGCAAACACACACGCACGTTCACATGAAATATGAACACAGAAAACGATGTGTTGTCTCTGTATGTGTTTAGGGTATTCAGTAGAAATACGCGCTGGTGCCTGTGCTATATCCTGTCAAGGTAAATGACAGAGGGACAGAGGAAGCTCTGTGTCCACCATCTCATCTGAAATCCTTAGAGTCGAGGTAGTTGAATGGCTTCACTCCAATTAGTTTTCTTCTACAGTCGCATGCTCACCTTCACTCGCATGTTGAACCCGTTACAGTGATGAGCAAATAATGCTGATACTTAAATTTTTCTTATGTGAATTGGAAATATATATGCTGTATATAAAATAAAAATGCATGTCCCATGATCAACAGCAACCCTGGAGCAATTAGGGTTAAGTGCCTTGCTCAAGGGCACATCAACAGATGTTTTACCTTGTTTGCTCTGGGATTCAAATGAACTAGCTTTCAGTTACTGAACCAACGCTCTAACCGCTAGGCTACCTGCCACCCATTAAGTGTGTGTGTGTGTGTGTGTGTGTGTGTGTGTGTGTGTGTGTGTGTGTGTGTGTGTGTGTGTGTGTGTGTGTGTGTGTGTGTGTGTGTGTGTGTGTGTGTGCGTGCATGTGTGTGTGTGTGCGTGTGAGAGTCGCGGGTTAGTACAGCTATCAAATACTTTTTAAAGCTTGATTTCCCAGGGGAAATGACAGAGGTCATCTATTCGGCGATGGGAGGAAAACAACATTTGCATCTGATTGGTCACACCCAAGACATTAAAGTTTTAGCCAGACAAAAACATGTCAAAGAAATTTACATGGGAGCTCTGACAACCCTACAGAGTCGGGGACACAGCCCATTGCCACATCCAATTACAGAGGCTACTTTTATTGTCCGTGGACTTCCCATTTCCCATTCCCAATAAAAACATAACAGGGAGGAGATATTTTTCTTTGTCACTCGCGTTATCGCCCGCTCCGTCCGCTGAGTGTGTATCAAGCTGCCAATCAGAATTAGGGAGGCAGTGGGCTAGCCAGGCCTGAGATGGTGATTCGCCTGACTCAGCCCCCATGCATGGATTTAAATAATAAAAGGGAGATTTCTTCTCCTCTGAAGGCCCTGAGCACCGTGCCAATAAGAGAGCGGGGAAAATGGCTGTGCGTTGAGAAATAACTGCAAATTGAGGGTATAATGAACACGTTTAATATTTCATTTCTTCTGGATGGAAATATCTATGAAGGGTTTTTTTCACTCTCCCTCGCTCTCTCGCGCCATTTGGTAGAATTAGACTCTTTTTGGCCCCAGAAACCATGAAAGAATTACATCCGGCGGCTGCTGATGTGAGCGAGAGAGAGAGAGAGAGAGAGAGAAAGAGAGAGAGAGAGCGAAAGAGAGAAAGACCAGAGAGAGAGACCAGAGAAAGAGAAAGAGAGAGAGACAGTCTGACAGCATAAAGACGGTAATCATTTACAATTACACATTGCCAAATCCCTCATCTCTATCCATTCCTCCCTCTCATCTTCCTCAGATCAAGAGCTCAAATGAGACGGGGTAAAGAGGCTGGAGGCTAAAGGCTGGAGGCTGGTTGCTGGAGGCTGGAGGTTGGAGGCTGGAGGCTGTGGTTGGGGGTTGGCGGTTGGTGGCTGGAGGCTTGGGCTGAGTGGCCTCCCTCCCTTCTTGCTCATCTGATAGGTAGGTAGTTCTACATCAATATCCACACAGTACATTATAGTACATTTACCTTTGTGAACCTTATAATAAGATACATATCGTTTTTCTCTGACTGAGAAAAATCAACCAATGCGTGGTGTTTTTTCTGTGTGATTGTGTTTGAATCTAAGTTGTGTAAAAACCTTACCATGACATTACCCTCCTATTTACTGGAACCCTGTAGACTTTTGAGGCTTCAGAATGTAGATTTTTTTTGCCCAGTCTTAAACGTTTCAAGAGCAGAACCTTTTTGTACGACGAATAAGAAATGGCCACAAATATGTATCCTAAGAGAAACAGTAAGTTTGGACTGTTTTTCTTGCATTTGTTTCGCTTTCCTTTGTTTTTTAGGTCTGAGACATTTGAAATAGCACCAGGGCCGAGCAGCGATTTCAAAGGGCTTCAGAAAGCGAATCCGCTTTGTTTATACGGATCTGTAATTGCATATGATAGCTCTCTCCCTCACATGAATATTCAGTAAAAATACTCCAGCCTCAAGTCTAAACGTCAGTCTATTGAGGACAGCACTCTGAAAACCAACCCTCATAAGACAATGGGAGAAAAGCAAATCCCTGGCCCTTTCTAAGGACAGGGCCACTGTATCTTGTATCTATAGTTCTATGTTGTAGTCAGCTTGTTTGACTTTACACAAAGTATTAGGGCCATTTGCCAATAACAGAGTGCCATGTTATTTTAGCCAGGGAGCAAATGGAAGGGCTTCTTGTTGGGGTCACATGACGTGAGTGTATTAGATAAACCCCCAACCAGGCAGTGTTCATTCCAATCCCCTTTAAGGCCCATTATGCAGGACACAAACCCAGTGTCTTTGAAGATTAACACTTTAAAACCCATTGGGAAGTTGTAAATCTCCGTGCTGGGTTCCTAGGGATCTGTCAGGGTTACCAGGGAGAGAGAGCCTCTGCCACGCTGTGGGAAACAACCACCTTTATCAATAATAAATATCGCTCGGCTGCTAATCTCTCTTCAACTAGCTTTAGCATCTGTCCATAACTGCCTTAAGACCACGCTAATGAAGCTGTCAGAGCAGAGGTACCCAAAACATGAATTGCCTTACATGAATAATAATTATGATAATGGAAATAATCATAATAATGTCTGCCAACAGCGTAGTATATGTAGTACATGGATTAGCATTGATTCATTAGGTAAGACATCCTAAAATAAATAGGCTACAGAAGGCATTATTTTCTTAGAAACCTTCTTCAAAGGAAGCACCATCAGACTACATTATGGAGGAATGAGGTCAAGTACAGACCATTAATTCAAACGGCTCCCAACACACACTCAGCACTGACACCAATAGACTCCAGCAGTTAAACATTAATTTTCACTTGTCCTGGATTTGTGTAGTGTTAGTGATGATTACTGGATTCCTCTTTTTTTCCTGTACTTTTAATCTAACTAGGAGTCATACATTATTCATGTCAGCATTTTAAATAAACGTGTGTATTAATTTCATTTATCATAGACAAAAACAAAAAAACAAACTGGTGAACTGTAAAATCTTAAATTGCACTCAACTTGCAGAGAGAGAGAGAGAGAGAGAGAGAGGAGGGGGGAGAGAGAGAGAGAGAAAGGAGGGGGGGAGAGCGAGAGAGGAGGGAAGAGGGGGGGAGAGAGGAGGTGGGGGAGAGAGTGAGAGAGAGAGAGAGAGAGGGGAGAGAGAGGGGGGAGAGAGAGAGAGAGAGAGAGAGAGAGGAGGGGGAGAGAGGAGAGAGAGGGGGGGGGGGAGGGGGAGAGAGGGGAGAGAGAGAGGGGGGAGAGAGAGAGAGAGGAGGTGGGGGAGAGAGTGAGAGAGAGAGGAGGGGCGGAGAGAGAGAGAGAGAGGAGGGGCGGAGAGAGAGAGAGAGAGAGAGAGAGAGAGAGAGAGAGAGAGAGAGAGAGAGAGAGAGAGAGAGAGAGAGAGAGAGAGAGGATGGGGAGAGAGAGAGAGAGAGAGAGAGAGAGAGAGAGGTGGGGAAGAGAGAGAGAGAGGAGGGGGAGAGAGAGAGAGGGGGAAGAGGGGGGAGAGTGAGAGAGAGAGGAGGGGGAGAGAGATAGAGAGAGAGAGAGGGGGATAGAGGGGGGAGAGAGAGAGGGGGAGAGAGAGGGGGGAGAGAGGGGGAGAGAGAGAGAGACAGAGCGGTCTCAGGAGAAGACTGTAGACTTTACATTACTCTTCTGTTCAAGTGCTTATGAAAGCATTTATGAGATGAACACAGTGAAATGAATAAAACCATGCCCTTTCATTTGGAATTGATTAGGCATAATGGTTGGGTAATTACAGAGATGAGCAAGCAGACACAATGCTGCTTGTCTGTCTAGGAACAGGAACATGTAGCCGTGTGTGTATCCAGCAGGGCCAGTGGCCTATAGCCCCCATGGAGGACCATGACCAGGTTAGTCTAGTCTACATGTGTTTCTATGGTACTTCCTGTGGGTTATACTACAAATCAGGATCAAGGAGTTATCCAGCTAACTAGCCGGAACAGGCAGGAATTTCAGCCAGTCTTTTAAAACAGCTCTTACACTAAAGAGCATTATCACAATTTTCATTTCATTATTATTCTAACCTAAATATCAATCACAGGAAAATCACATTTTTGACTGCTCTGGGCCTTTAACACCTTCTAACAAAGCAACATTCTTGAATGATGCAGAAGTCGTTGATTCAGCCTAAAACACTGGTGCCACCCTGGTGTAGAACTAAATGGAAGTGGAAAAAAAGCAGAAGAGCGGCAGGTATAAAGAACAGTGGAATCTACAGCTACTTAATCTGAGCTAGCATCTGGCAGGCTAGGATAGACGAAAAGAGGAGGAAAGGAGGCAGAGAAGGAGGAGAGGAGGAGAGGGAGAGTCAGGTGTCAGCCTACTCATCCCCTGTTTGTGTAGATTCTGGGAGAGCTGTGCTCCTCTCCTTAATCTCACCGTCTAGAGTGAGCAGTTAGTGGGCTGGCATCAAGGCATCAGAGGTGTCTCAGTTGCGTGGAGATTGTGTGAGGTAGAGTTACCCCCCCCCCCCCCACTACCTCCACCACCCTCTCCTTGTTGTGTCTCTCTGTGATCTAGCAGTCATGTATGTGATTGGATTTTGGCTTAACAAAAACCTGAAATTACACACCTATTGTGCCCAGGCTAAGCCCGCTTTCACAGCGATAGAAGCACGGCTCTCTTGGCTGCTGACATTTGGGATCCCGCCCCTTGTCCCTTCCAGGTTGTTGACGGGGTAATAGGATTAGGAAGGAAGGGGGCTCTGCGAAGCTTCGATTGCCACATTTGATGGGCTGGTTAGAAAGGGGTTTGACGTGGGTCGCAGGGTACAAGATCAGTCATACCCGGGTGAGTGGTGGCACCTTGGCACTGCCAGGGCAGGAGGGCACAAGGGGGCACAGAGGGAAAGGGATGAGGGCCTCTTATGAGAGCCTAAAACCTTCTCAGGGACCCTGACACTGTACCATCTGTGACACTCCCCTTGGTCCCCTCAGGCTATGCTTCTGCTCATCATAGAGATTCTGATAACACTGAGCGTGACTAACACGCAATACAAATCTCCACATCCCAGGCATACAGAAAGAGTGAGGGGTGCATGAGGAGCCTCTCGCACACACCCTCTCACACACAAACACAACTCCCAGCTGTGGGGTGGACAGGGAACAGGATCTGATGAGGGGGCTGGGAAAAGACAGATAGCCAGGGTAATGATGGGGTGAGACTGTGTATGTCAAGTATATGTAATTAAATGAGAAACTGACAGTGAATGAGCCAAACATGCACTGGAGGGGGTCAAAGGTAAAGGGGAGGAGCTCAGTGGCATAATGCTGATACAGGCCATATCTGTTACAGAGGACTGACTGCGGTAGGTGGATTTGAGCCCCCATATCTAAGCCTATGAGTGTGTGAGAAGGGGAAGGTGTAAAGAGACAGAAAGTGTGTGTGTGAGAGGGTCAACGTGTCATGAAACACATTCCACACTGCATGTCACCTGACATTGGCAGTTGGACACAGTTAAGAGTGTAACTCCTCTACCACTAACTGGTTGACTGAATCATGCTCCCCCTCTTCCTTCCCTTCCTCTCCTTCTCCTCCTCCCTCGCTCCATACCTCCCCTGGCCCCTGGCTGCCATATGAAAATCAATGTGAAGCACAGGAAATGATAGCTGACCCTGCATGCCCTACCATTCCCTCCTATTCACTCAGACTGTTAACACCTTAACAGACGCAGGCCCCCCTCTCTCATCTGACAGGACATATGAGGGAGGGAGGGAGGGAGGGAGGGAGGGAGGGAGGGAGGGAGAGAGGGTGTACGTGTGTGTGTGTGTGTGTGTGTGTGTGTGTGTGTGTGTGTGTGTGTGTGTGTGTGTGTGTGTGTCTGCGAGCATGCATGCGTGTGTGTGTGCATGTATGTGTGTTGTACCTGTTCCCCTTGGGCGTCCCCTCCTCTCTCCTTGTTCTTTTAACAGCTTGGACCCCCAACCTCAGTAACGAGACAAACATACTGACCATGCTCCCTCCTCCTCCTCTCCTCTCAGTGATGTTTCTTCTTCCTCCCTCCTCCCTCCCTCCTTCCTCCCTCCCTCCCTCCTCCCTCCCTCCCTCCTCCTTCCTCCCTCCCTCCCTCCCTCCTCCTTCCTCCCTCCCTCCCCCCCTCCGGTTCAGTCCTACTCCTCATTATGAAGACACAATGGGAAGCGGCGGCTGCCTCAGCCAATCCCACTAAATATAAATAATGCAAGGTCACTGTCTTTTCTCTCTTTACTTTCCCTATTCCCAGAGGACAGGGGCAGGCCTGAGCCCTGACACACACACACACACACACACACACACACACACACACACACACACACACACACACACACACACACACACACACACAAACACTCCTCTTTTCCACCGCTGCAGCAACTGAGGTGCCTCTGCTGTTTCTGGAAAGAAGAAGAGATGGAATAAAAACATTGAGTCTCCCTCCCTCCCTCCCTCTCCCTCCCTCCCCAGAGCCAGAGGGACAGCTTAGTCTTATCAGCCTCAACCTGCTTCTTAGATCCTCCAGGACGCGCTACGCTCCTCACTTTACAACAACCTCCTTTTTCCTCTCCCACTGTCTCTCTATCTCAGCCAGGCCTAATGCCGCATCACACTTAGGTGCAGAGAGGAGGTTGAAACTGTTCCTCTGTTCTGAGACCTGAATCTAATGTGATGTTACTCTCTCGCTAATAGACTGTGGGCTGGTCACAAACTTCTGTCCATACTATAATTTACAGTAGATGTAATGACAGTAATATTTTACAAGCCCTGTAGTATTATAAACCCTTGAACAACATCCACTACAGGTGGACATGTACAGTACCTTCAGAGAGTATTCATACCCCTTGAATTATTCCATTGTTATTTTGTTGTGTTACAGCCTGAATTTAAAATTGATTAAATATATGTTTTTCTCCCACCCATCTACACACAATACCCCATAATGACAAAGTGAAAACATGTTTTTAGAAATGTTATCAAATGTATCGAAAAATAAATACAGAAATATCTCATTTACAGTACATAATTATTCACATGAATTAATTATTCTCTGAATCAATACATATTAGAATCTCAGAGTCTTTATGAGTAAGTCTCTTAGAGCTTTGCCCACCTGGATTGTACAATATTTGCACATAATTCTTTCAAAAAAATTCTCAAGCTCTGTCAAGTTGATTGTTGATCATTGCTAGACAGCCATTCTGAAGTCTTGCCATAGATTTTCAAACCGGTAACTAGGTGACTCAGGAACATTCAACGTCATCTTGGTAAGCAACTCCAGTGTATATTTGGGCTTGTGTTTAAAGTTATTGTCCTGCTGAAAGGTGAATTTGTCTCCCAGTGTCACGGCTGGTGGTAGGCAGGACCCAATGTGCAGAGCTGTAGTACATCGACATACTTTATTGTCAGAATTACAAAACAATAAAAGGAAAGGAAGAAAACATTAACTGATGTGTGACATGCACAAACAATAACCCACACACAGGTGGGAAACTCAACAACATAAGTAGGATCCCCAATTAGAGACAATGCAGGGCAGCTGCCTCTAATTGGGGACCAACAAAACAAAACTTAGACTTTCCTAGACATCTCAACTCTGTCAGGCCCTGACAATCACCTCCAGCCCGGCCTGACACCCAGCGTCTTTTGGAAAGCAGACTGAACCAGGTTTTCCTCTAGGATTTTGCCTGTGCTTAACTGTATTCCGTTTTTTTTTACCCTGAAAAACTCCCTAGTCTTTGCTGATGACAAGCATACCCATAACATGATGCAGCCACCACCATGCTTGAACATAAGAAGACTAGTACTCAGTGATGTGTTGTTTTGGATTTTCCCCAAACATAACGCTTTGTATTCAGGATATAAAGTTAATTTCTTTGACATGTTTTGCAGTTTTACTTTAGTGCCTTATTACAAATAGGATGCATGTTTTGAAATATGTTTTATCTGTACAGGCTTCCTTCTTTCCACTTAGGTTAGTATTGTGGAGTAACTACAATGTTGATCCATCCTCAATTTTCTCCTATCACAGCCATTAAACTCTGTAACTGTTTTAAAGTCACCATTAGCCTAATAGGGAAATCCCTGAGCGGTTTCTTTGTCAACTGAGTTAGGAAGGACGCCTGTGTCTTTGCAGTGACTTGTGTATTGATACACCAGCCAAGGTGTAATTAATAACTTCAACATGCTCAAAGGGATATTCAATGTCTTCTTTTTGTATTTTAAACATCTACCAATAAGTGCCCTTCTTAGCGAGGCAATGGAAAATCTCCCTGGTCTTTGTGGTTGAATCTGTGTTTGTAATTCACTGCTCAACTCAGGGATCTTATAGATAATTGCATGTGTGGTGTACAGAGATAAGGTAGTCATTCAAAAATTATGTTAAACACTATTATTGCACACAAAGTTCATGCAACTTATTATTTGACTTGTTAAGCACATTTTTACTCCTGAACTGATTTAGGCTTGCCATAACAAAGGGGTTGAATACTTATTGACTCAAGACATTTCAGCTTTTCATTTTTTTTTTTTTATATTTCTAAAAACATAATTCCACTTTGACATTATGGGGTATTGTGTGTAGGCCAGTGACAAGACATCTCAATGTAATCCATTTCAAATTCAGGCTGTAACACAACAAAATGTGGAAAAAGTCAAAGGGTGTAAGTACTTTCTGAAGTTACTGTACATGCACCATCAGAGAGACAGTCATTTCCTGGTGCCCCTATCTGAGGGATAATCTGTGGAGGAAGGGAGCTAGGCAGCCAGCCTAGTGCTGATGTGGAGGAGATGGGAGATGGAAGTAAAAGTCAGGGCACGGTCTCCCAGCAGCTCTCGTCCTCCTTCCCCTGCTGCAGGTCAAAGACAGGCCCGGCCAGGAGGCTCTGCCTGGCCCTCAACCATCTGCCACAACCCCAGGAGCTGCCAGGATCCCCCCCTCACAGACACAGCCTCAGAGCAGCAGCCCGCTTAGCTTATCCCCCCCCCCCCCCCCCCCCGCCCCAGCACCATGCAGCCAAGCGCCCAGCCTTGGAGAAGAGAAGAGCAGCCTGTCATTCACAGTGCATGCTACCATCACACATGCCAGTCATCCTGCCATTACTCATTTAATAATTAGGTGGGTGCTTATTATTGTTCTATTTCACACAAGTAAAAGTATGTATTATACACAAGTATGTATTATACACAAGTGTGAATCTGAAATGTGTTTTTGGCATATCCCAACTCTCCCTGAGACACCCTCGGAGAGTAGGGTCACAGCCAGGGTTTGCCATTATCAACAGCTGACCCTGGAGCAATTAGGGTTAAGTGTCTTGCTGAAGGGCACATCGAAGTTAAATATTGTAGTATCACTGTAGCTGCAGTTTCATGGCCAAGTTTGAGGACTGCTTATCTAGATCTGTTACAGGACCTATGCCATCCAAAGGGAGGAGTGGAGAGGAGGGGGTAGGAGGGTGGTTAGGGTAACCCTGGGCCACATGTGTCTCTCCCATCCCATCCCACTGCCTGCCCTGGCCCAGCCCCAGCCCCCCGGGCCCAGGGGGGAGGAATGGATGCCAGACCACCATGTGGAGTCTTAAGATAGCCTCTCTGGGGCAGCAACACAGGGGTATCATATCTCTGAGATCCCTACCAAGACAAGATCCCAATAAAGAACACTGATTTACACCAACGCAAAGGGGGCCTGACTATGCACACAGACTCTCACACACACACACGCAGGCTATCCCATTAGTTAACATCCATCATATCCTCCTGATGAAGTCACCAGGGAACTCCCTCTGTAAGACCCTCTGTAAATACATACATGTATATTTAGGAGAGTAGCCATGCGAAGGGGATCCAGTTACTTGGGGGAGACGGGAGACTCAGGTTTTAAAATTAAAAGCTCTTAGTGGAGGTTTCGTCAGTGGAGTGACACCCTAGCCCTCCTAGAGCCGTCAGCGAACGTCAGTGAGCATCAGTGGCAAATTCCACGGATCCCCGCCATGTCCGCACCAATTCTCACCGCCGTGCCGGAGGCGTCTCAACGTCTGTCACTCAGATGCCATGGAACAGGGATGGCAATGCATTATGGGAATGGTATCGGTGTCAGTGGTTGTGTCCCAAATATCATTCTATACCCTATATAGTGCACTACTTTTGACCAGAAAGTAGTCCACTATATAGGGAATAGGCCGTCATTGCCAATACCCTTAAAGTCTTTATACTGAGGTCCTCGTAATTTAAGTGTCTTGGAGTCTTGTCAAGTGGAGACCTTTTCTTATAATCTGCCTAATTCTATATTATTAGTATACTGGTCAGACTAATAGTCAGCTGTGTTTACAAAAGGTGAGAATAAGATGAGTGAGTAAGGTCTTTCATGTGTTTGTGAAGTGTGAATGAAGAACAAAAGAGCATTATGAATGGTGTGAGAGTGATCCTCTCTCCAGTGGGCTTTATTGCTATTGATCAGGGAGCCACCGCCACACCTAGGGTGAGTACAGATATCACTTCCATTCAACAACACAATACACGCACACACACACACGTGCGCACACACATACAGCATTAACCAGGTCTAAGTGTCATAAAGTCACACCATCAGATAGTGTTAAAAGAGCAGCTAATGAGTCTTGACGAGGGACAGGCCAATTAGGACGCATCAAGTCCTGCTTTTTTCCTCTGAGGTGCAAACAAACACCCCAAAACAACTCAATCCACAGACTGATCACTGATCCGTCAGGAGGTGCCACCAACCCAATCCACAGACTGATCACTGATCCGTCAGGAGGTGCCACCAACCCAATCCACAGACTGATCACTGATCCGTCAGGAGGTGCCACCAGCCAATCCACAGACTGATCACTGACGTGTCAGGAGGTGCCACCAATACAAAATAAGTTTCCTCACAACACTCCTAAAAAAATAGGGTTCTTCGGCTGTCCCCCTAGGAGGACCCTTTGAAGAACCCTTCAAACTATTTTGGGTTCCATGTAGAACCCTCTCTGTAAAGGGTAATACATGGAACTCAAAAAGGTTCTGCCTTGAACCAAAAAGGGTTATTCAAAGTGTTCTCCTATGGGGACAGCCAAATAACCCTTTTAGGGTATAGATAGCACCTTTACTTCTAAGAATGTAGTGGCCACTAGACCTCAAGAAGTGGAGGGTGAAAAATTGTCAAAAAGACACTGATTCTAACCTCTAACCACTGACCTTTGACCTCTGAACCAGGGCCAGGGCAGGTTCAGGCTGGGGGATGAAAGCTGAGGGCCAGCAGTGAGCTCCATGGCCCCTGCATGGTCTCCAGCTCCCTGTGCTACCCCCTGGCTGTACCTTAATGATGCCTGTGCCCTGATGAGTGGGACTCTGAACAGCCATAAATAACGGCCGGACATGTGATCGCGAGATATGGTTCTCTGCCTGTCACAACTTTCACCGCAAACTGAGCACCTGATACATCCCCAGCCCCCAGAGGTAGGGACCAGCATATTTCTCCCCTGCATTGGAAATCAATGAGCAGCAAATTATTTATGGAAAATATACTCTGTGTTGAATTACTGTCGGTGGAGGCCGGGGGAATTTATACAGGAACATGGACGCACAAATCATCCCCCGCCAGCATCTCCACTGTGACAGGTGAGAGGCAATGCAGGATGCAGGCGGACGGGGACCGGGGAGTGTGTGTGTGTGTGTGTGTGTGTGTGTGTGTGTGTGTGTGTGTGTGTGTGTGTGTGTGTGTGTGTGTGTGTGTGTGTGTGTAAGTGTGTGTAAGTGTGTGTGTGTGTGTGTGTGTGTGTGTAAGTGTGTGTAAGTGTGTGTGTGTGTGTGTGCATGCGTGGGCAGAGATGGTGTTGTGTGTAGCAATGACTTTCATAAGAGCCATTCACAACTTAATTTCCTCTTCTTGGGATGAAACAGAGTAGAAAAAGAATTGTATTTTGTTTTCCATTTCAATCTATTTTCAGAATCTCCAGTACTCCCTGAGCTGCTTAAAATATGACTTGTCTTTCCCTGTTGACCCACTTAGCTGCTATTGATATTGGTATTGATTCTATCCGTTCTTACTGTCACAACACAGGGCAACGATGAGAAAGGATTAGTTGAGCTTTATTGTCTCTGAAAATAACCAGAGAGGCAACAGTATCAAAGCTAGTCATTCACTGAGAGAACAAATACTGGGCCAACTATATGGAAATAAGATATCAACAGAGAGAAAAAGCAAGGTTCCAAATAGGAGGTTTGCATTCAGTAGGGCACACCGTAGCAAAACGTTTTGCAACTGATAGCAAAAATCTCTGTCCCTGTTACACTGTGTTTGAAAACGTTTTCCACCCACTGAACATGACCCAGAGCACAACTCCCTGTGGATGCTAGGAGAATGCGGAAGTGAGGAGGAGAGGAGCGTGGGCTGGGGGCCGATGGCAGTGTGTCTGGGGTCCTGTAGGGCTGCTGATTTACGACAGGCAGGGCACAGGACTCCCGCATCACTCTGATCAGGGCTCCCAGGGCTGTCCCTCTGTTATTCTCCCCCCTCTGTGAAGCTTCCAGACTTGGAACTGACAGAGTCATCCTAGACCTCCCTCCCTCCCCCAGGCTCCCCCAGCCAGCCGCCTGACTAGCTCACCTACAACAACATTTGTCATGTTCCCACATTATAAATCATTCCAGACAAAGTGAGTCTGATAACTGTAGCATAGCTGGAGGATGGTGCTCTTCTCTGATCTCCCTGCCAGACAGCCCACAGGCCCCATAGACCACCAGGCCTGTCCTGTCCACCTATTGACCCAGGAGGGTACCCCTGGAAGTTAGCCCTTAGTTTTAGCCCTAGCCTTAGCTTTAGCCTTACCATTAGGCTAGCCACTAGCATTAGCCAACAGCTATAGCATTAGGCTAGCCACTAGCATTAGCCAACAGCTACAGCCAACGTGTGCTAGCTACTCTCCCGGGCTCCAGTACCTTATCAACCTACCTGGACCTTTCTACTGTCGACACGGAGCCCCACCGAGCCACCGTGACTGGTCTGCCGACGTAATTGTCCGACGTGGTCTCAACAGGGTTCTCCTCTGCGACGCCGCCGAAGATTCATCTGCTAGCTCCGGCCTGCTAGCCCAAGCCTGCTAGCCCAAGCCTGCTAGCCCAAGCCTGCTAGCCCAAGCCTGCTAGCCCAAGCCTGCTAGCCCAAGCCTGCTAGCCCAAGCCTGCTAGCCCAAGCCTGCTAGCCCAAGCCTGCTAGCCCAAGCCTGCTAACACTCTGAACGCCGTGCCATTGAATTTGATTCCCCGGCTCACCACTTTGCTTTTTCATCGGATCCCACGCTTGTTCAGCTCCACAGCTGATGCCTGCAGGACTGTTTGGTTTTATGTTATTTATTTCTGTTTAACTACCAGGCCTCAGGTCCTGTGTGTAGTACATCACTTTTTCTAACTGACCCTCTTTTGTCCATCCATCTCCATTACCCGTCGTTGTCTTAGCTCTCTTAATTAACTGTCATTTTATTTATTTTATGTTCTGCCCCTTATTTCATTATGCCTTGTCTGTTGTTGTTTAGGTTAGCTATTATTGTTTTATTTCACTGTAGAGCCCCCAGTCCTGCACAACTGGCCTCTGATAGCTTTTTTGTCCCTCCCCCCACACATGCGGAGACCTCACCTGGCGTAACTGGTGTCTCCAGAGATGCAACCTCTCTCTTTATTACCCAACGCCTAGGTTTACCTCCACTGAACTCACACCCTTCTATATCCTTGACTATAAATTATGCCCTGAATCTATTCCACCACGCCCAGAAATCTGCTCCTTTTATTCTATGTACCCAACGTACTAGACGTCCAGTTCTTAAAGTCCTTAGTCGAATACTAATTCTACTACTCCTCTGTTCCTCTGGTGATGTAGAGGTAAACCCAGGTCCTGTAGCCCCCAGTACTACACCTATTCCCCAGGCGCTCTCATTTGTTGATTTCTGTAACCGTAAAAGCCTTGGTTTCATGCATGTTAACATTAGAAGCCTCCTCCCTAAGTTTGATTTATTCACAGCATTAGCACACTCCGCCAACCCGGATGTCCTAGCTGTGTCTGAATCCTGGCTTAGGAAGGCCACCAAAAATTCGGAAATTTCCATCCCCAACTACAACATTTCCCGTCAAGATAGAACTGCCAAAGGAGGTGGAGTTGCAATCTACTGCAGAGATAACCTGCAGAGTTCTGTCACACTGTCCAGGTCTGTGCCCAAACAGTTTGAGCTTCTACTTTTAAAAATCCACCTATCCAGAAATAAGTCTCTCACTGTTGCCGCCTGTTACAGACCCCCCTCAGCCCCCAGCTGTGCCCTGGACTCCATATGTGAATTGATTGCCCCCCATCTATCTTCAGAGTTTGTACTGTTAGGTGACTTAAACTGGGATATGCTTAACACCCCGGCTGTCTTTCAATCTAAGATAGATGCCCTCAATCTCACACAAATTATCAAGGAACCCACCAGGTACAACCCAAAATCCGTAAACATGGGTACCATTATTGATATCATCCTGACTAACTTGCCCTCCAAATACACCTCCTCTGTTTTCAACCAGGATCTCAGCGATCACTGCCTCATCGCCTGTGTTCGCAATGGGTCAGCGGCCAAACGACCACCCCTTATCACTGTCAAACGCTCCCTAAAACACTTTTGTGAGCAGGCCTTTCTATTCGATCTGGCCCAGGTATCCTGGAAGGATATTGACCTCATCCCGTCAGTAGAGGACGCCTGGTTGTTCTTTAAAAGTGCTTTCCTCACCATCCTAAATAAGCATGCCCCTTTCAAAAAACGTAGAACTAAGAATAGATATAGCCCTTGGTTCACCCCAGACTTGTCTGCACTAGACCAACACAAAAACATCCTGTGGCGCACTGCATTAGCATCGAATAGCCCCCGCGATATGCAGCTATTCAGGGAAGTCAGGAACAAGTACACCCAGTCAGTTAGAAAAGCAAAGGCCAGCTTTTTCAAGCAGAAATTTGCTTCCTGTAGTACTAACTCCAAAAAGTTCTGGGACACTGTAAAGTCCATGGAGAATAAGAGCACCTCCTCCCAGTTGCCCACTGCACTGAGGCTCGGAAACACTGTTACCACCGATAAATCCACGATTATTGAAAATTTCAATAATCATTTTGCTACGGCTGGCCATGCTTTCCATCTGACTACCCCTACCCCGGTCAACAGCTCTGCACCCCCGGCAGCTACTTGCCCAAGCCCCCCCCGCTTCTCCTTCACCCAAATCCTGACAGCTGATGTTCTGAAAGAGCTACTAAGTCTGGACCCCTACAAATCTGCTGGGCTAGATAATCTGGACCCTCTCTTTCTGAAATTATCAGCCAAAATTGTTGCAACACCTATCACTAGCTTGTTCAACCTCTCTTTCGTATCGTCTGAGATCCCTAGAGATTGGAAAGCTGCCGCGGTCATCCCCCTCTTCAAAGGAGGAGACACTCTAGACCCAAACTGTTATAGACCAATATCCATCCTGCCCTGCCTTTCTAAAGTTTTCGAAAGCCAAGTTAACAAACAGATAACTGACCACTTCGAATCCCACCGTACCTTCTCTGCTATGCAATCTGGTTTCCGAGCTGGTCATGGGTGCACCTCAGCTACGCTCAAGGTACTGAACGATATCATAACCGCCATCGATAAAAGACAGTACTGTGCAGCCGTTTTCATCGACCTGGCCAAGGCTTTCGACTCTGTCAATCACCGCATTCTTATTGGCAGACTCAATAGCCTTGGTTTCTCAAGTGACTGCCTTGCTTGGTTCTCTAACTACTTTGCAGACAGAGTTCAGTGTGTCAAATCGGAGGGCCTATTGTCCGATCCTCTGGCAGTCTCTATGGGGGTGCCACAGGGTTCAATTCTTGGGCCAACCCTTTTCTCTATATACATCAACGATGTCGCTCTCGCTGCTGGTGACTCTCTGATCCATCTCTACGCAGATGACACCGTTCTGTATACATCTGGTCCCTCTTTGGATACTGTGTTTACTAACCTTCAATCAAGCTTCAATGCCATACAACAATCCTTCCGTGGCCTACAACTGCTCTTAAACGCTAGTAAAACTAAGTGCATGCTTTTCTATCGAACGATGCCAGCACCCGCCCACCGGACTATCATCACTACTCTCGACGGATCCGAATTAGAATACGTGGATACCTACAAATACCTAGGCATCTGGTTAGACTATAAACTCAACTTCCAGACTCACATCAACCATCTCCAATCCAAAATTAAATCCAGAATTGGCTTCCTATTTCGCAACAGAGCCTCCTTCACTCATGCTGCCAAACATGCCCTTGTAAAACTGACTATCCTACCGATCCTTGATTTTGGTGATGTCATTTACAAACTAGCCTCCAACACTCTACTTAGCAAATTGGATGTAGTCTATCATAGTGCCATCCGTTTTGTCACCAAAGCCCCTTACACTACCCACCACTGCGACCTGTATGCTCTCGTTGGCTGGCCTTCACTATATATTCGTCGCCAAACCCACTGGCTCCAGGTCATCTATAAGTCTTTATTAGGTAAATCCCCGCCCTATCTCAGCTCACTGGTCACCATAGCAACACCCACCCGTAGCATGCGCTCCAGCAGGTATATCTCACTGGTCACCCCCAAAGCCAACACCTCCTTCGGCCGCCATTCCTTCCAGTTCGCTGCTGCCAATGACTGGAACGAATTGCAAAAATCATTGAAGCTAGAGGTTCCTATCTCCCTCAATAACTTTAAGCATCAGCTGTCAAAGCTGCTTATCGATCACTGCACCTGTATATAGCCCTTCTGTAAATAGCCCACACTACTACCTCATCCCCATATTTATTTTTGTTTATTTTTCACTAATCTTGCACTCCAGTATCTCTATTTGCACATCATAATTTGCACATCCTTCATTCCTGTGTTAATGATGATAATTCTGTAATTTATTTCTACTCTATAGTCTATTTATTGTCCTACCTCCCAACCTTACTGCATTTTTGCACTACATTTTGCACTCTGTTTATAGTTTTTCTATTGTGTTTTTGACTGTTTGTTGAATGTGTAACTCTGTGTTGTTGTTTTTACTGTCGCACTGCTTTGCTTTGTCTTGGCCAGGTCGCAGTTGCAAATGAGAACTTGTTCTCAACTGACCTACCTGGTTAAATAAAGGTGAAATAAATAAAACTAGCATTAGCCAACAGCTATAGCATTAGGCTAGCCACTAACGAATCTGACACCCCTTTCACACAGTGGAAAGGCTGTAGCTACTGAACTGAGGGGCCCTCATGGGCCTTGGGGCCCATGCCACTCATACACACACAGTAGCTCCTCATATATAATTTTCAATTTCCCTTTGTCATTCAACACTAAAACAAATTGGTGGAAACAAAGTGACTGTGGCGGTGTCACAGGAAATCTATGTGACCTGCCTGGCAAATTAATATTTATTTTACAGAGTCAAGTTCTCTAGCTTTTTACTCTTCATGTAAGGACTGATTTCAGGGTGTATGCATTCCAGCTTTCTAGAACTGCACATATGTCACAGAGTGAATAGCGTATATTTTGTACTTACGTCTGACTCTCTAGCTGTGTCCGAATACCTATACTAACATACTGTATACTACTGTACATACTTAATGAGTATATACTACATACTATATACTACTAGTTCCTTTTAGTATACTGTAAACAAACAGTATCGTTTCAGTTGAGTGTACTAGAGCTTCGCCCGTCTGGAAGTTGATGCTGTTGCTATGCAACCTCTTGCTAGCTTGTTAGCATAACAAATTACTAGCTAAATATTTTACAATTTTGGGTGTGTTCGTAAATTCAATCTGGAGTTCCAGAGTGCGCTCTAGTGTGTTCGTAAATCCAGAGCGTTGTCAGATTGACCGGGCAGCCTGTGTTGTGTTTCTGTGTGTGGATGAGAGAGAGGCCTATGCAGACAGATAGGCAGGCAGTGTGTGGATGAGGTGATCAGTGCGGTAGAGCCCCTGATTGATAAACTGCACAAGAGTGCTCTGAAATCGTAATAAATAGCCAGAATTAACAATGTCCATTGAAACGCACAATGACTATACCACTTAGCTAAGAATGTGAATAATCAAGTCAATAAACGTTGGGTAGTTAGTCAGATAGCAGTTAATATACTGCCTGGCAAGTCCGATGTATTAGTAGCCAACTAACGTTAGATAATTGCAGTACATACAGCAATGTTACATCGACATCTAATACAAAGTAGATAGTATCTAAATGTCGACTCACTAAATCACTATAAAATGTAGGTGAACATGTGTTGTCATGACATGAAATATGACTGTGTTAACGACACTAACAGGATGTGTTGTGTGGTACAGACAGGGGTCATCCTGCATGGGGGTCTTCCCCCAGACCCCCCAACACAATCACACACACACACACACAGTAACTCAGGGCAGATTTATCACCCGAAGGGTTAAGGGTGGGACACAGGCAGAGGACAGCTTCAGGGGGCAGCTGATCCAGGGAAGTTTGCTTTTACCTGTTTTCTTTTCTCCCTTTTGAAAACAAGGAGTTCAACTTCACACAGGTTACTCTCTGAGGACAAAGTCCATAAAACATCTAGAAGGACGCCTTGCATTCCAAATGGCACCGTATTCCCTACATAGTGAACTACTGATGACTACAGCCTAGTGGGCCCTGGTCAAAAGTAGTGCCTTATAAAAGGAATAGGGTGTTTGGGACCAACTCTAGGAGGAGGTAGCTCTATGCAGCCACATTTCTGTGGAGTAATGTGATCCTGAGGGGTTTGACTGACCGCTGTTAACTTTCATTACAGTAAATACTACCGGTCACTTCTCTCATGTCTCACAGAGCCCCGGCTGGGTTTGCGTTCAGCTTGTGTTTGATTAACCCCTGTGATACACTCTAGGTCCATTTGTACACACCCAGTACACACAGAAATGAAACACAAATGTCCAACCCATAAAAATTTATAAATACCTAGGCCTACGTATACAGACGGGACATGGCGAATACAAGTTATGAAAACATTCAGGAATGTACAAACAATCCCCCTGTTAGGTACTTCCATAGACAAACAGGTGGAGAAAACACACATAAGCTAAAGCACAAATGTAGAAACACACAAACAAAACACAGCCTTCTACTAATCACTGTTCTGTGGTAATGGCAGCCTGTGTTGTGTTTCTGTGTGTGGATGACAATGAGGCCTATGCAGACAGATAGGCAGGCAGGCAGTGTGTGGATGAGGAAATCAGTGAGGTAGAGCTCCTGATTGATAAACTCCCTATCTGGCTATTTACGATCTGGCTGCAGAAGAGGCAGCTTTCGCCAGACAGAAAAGCAATTAATCTGCAAACGAGCTGGGGAACAGCCGGTCTGAGCATTGGAGCCTCCTACCTCCGCCGCTCTGGAGGAGAGATAAGGCTGCAGACGGCTATTTATTGTACAATTTAATTAAGTGCTTGTTAACGCTAGTTATCTTAACAGTCACAAAATTACCGTTGTAATGCATTTTGTTTGAGGAAAAATGGAGTGGGTTGGAGCACTTTATGAAAGAGCTGGGCACAGCTTGCCTTCATTTGAAATCACAGTATAAATTCAGAGAGGAGGGAGGCGGATGCCACAATGATCTAAGCTCAGGCGCTAATGGTTATTTAATATGGCCATCAGCGTTCCCAAGTCCCCAGCATACGGCGCTCGCACAATAGCCTCCAAACCCTCTTTAACACTTATTTGAGATGACAGGAAAAATGAAACCGTTTGTGCTTTCAATGGAAAAGCAATCATTGGTACATTATACTCCGCTTGCCCTATCATGCTAATGCTCGGTAAAAATGTCACCAAATGTATTTAAAGGACTGATAGAGTGTTGCCGTTTGATTCCTGCTGCCCGCCTGATTAATAAAAACCTTCAATTTGTATGTAAATGCAACCTGGGGCTCATATCATCTGCACACCTGCACCTGGAGAAAAATAATAAACTAAAGTTTAACGCGGCAATTATGAGAGTTTATAGGAGCGGAGAAGAGTAAGAGAGCGGTGGGCAGAGCAGAGAGAGTCACTGGCTGGCCTGATGATGCGGGCTCACAGAGGGGAGCGAGGCGACCCGCTACAGGAGTGACCCGATGCACCCCAGCTCAGGTCAGCTCTGAATGACTGGGAAAACAAGATGGCCGCCAATGCAGCACAAAAACCACACAAGCAGATACTGCACTATAATGGGCACTTCTAATGCACCCTACTAAATGCTGCTGTTCTGTTATCTTAAGCCATGTTGCAATGCAGATGATTAAATATAGATGGAAATGATATTATATAAGCATGGAATAAACATATCTTAGGGCACAGAGGTCTTTTTTGCTTTTTCAAGTAGCCAGTATTGTGTATTGACTGATGAAAATGTCAAAAATGCATTGTGGTCATTTTATTTCAAAATCCAGTCCTTCCCTGTAGGCTATTATATTCCTGTCAATGGAGATATATCTTAATCACAATACTTGGCATAAAAATTGGCTCGGGCCTATTATCGCTCAGCATGTGAATGATATTGACATAACGTCAAGCTGTCCATAGTGACTTTGTCCCAGTAGTTGATTTGTGTATTCTGTTGTTACTTTTCTTTTCTTCTATTAACATCATACATCTCCAGCCTCACACCCGGATTCTCTCCCAGAACAAAGTCAAAGTCTATTGACTAAATGCAAGTGGAGTAAAGATTGCAGTGCCAAAGATTAAAGGCGGTAGTGTTGACTGAGCCACAGAGGGTGGCTGCCTGCAGCGTTCAACTCACCCACACTACTCTCTCTTCCCTGTACTTCCCTGGCTGGGCTCAACAGCACAATGTCTCACCTTGATCACTCTGACCCGTCTGGATCAGCACTCCTCAGGCAGAATGTGTGTGTATGTGTGTGTGTGTGTGTGTGTGTGTGTGTGTGTGTGTGTGTGTGTGTGTGTGTGTGTGTGTGTGTGTGTGTGTGTGTGTGTGTGTGTGTGTGTGTGTGTGTGTGTGTGTGTGTGTGTGTGTGTGTGTGTGTGTGTGTGTGTGTGTGTGTGTGTGTGTGTGTGCAAATAATAATAAATAATTTGGTGGGTGCTTATATTTTTCCTAGTAATTTGGGGAAGGGGGCCCCAGACACCCTCCTTGCTCTATAGACAATTCTGATGCTCCATGGTTTCAGACCAAAACAATAAAGCCTGGATGTTCACACAGTGATGCAACAATCAGGCTGAGTAGAAAGGCCAACTAAACAACAACCACAGGCCACACGTTGGTAACGTTGGTAAACCATCTGACACAAAGAAAGACTGCCATTAAAAATGAAGTACTGAATGAATAACTAAACTTGTTGTTGTCATCTGAGCACCCCAGTATGCTTGATGGCATCCAATGGCCCAAACACAACAGACAGGAACTTACAGTCCATGAGATGGAATCTGAATATGGTGATTTTTCGATGAAAACTTCTTTGGGTTATTATTCTGTGACTGAAGTGATGCGTTGAGACGATGATAATAGTTATCTGCTGTGATTATCTGTTGGGCTCTATAATGGAGGTACAGCTGTGTGAACCGCCTCTGATAGAGGCTGCGTCCCAAATGGCCCATAGGGCTCTGGTCAAAAGTAGTGCACTATATAGGGAATAGGGTGCCATTTGGGACGTAGACAGAGGAAGAAGAAGGTCTCTGCCTGCCTGCCTTCTCCCAAGTCTGCGCAGTGTAAATCCCAACCAGGCTAATCTCCAAGTCTTTCTGAAAATAACTTATTTTTGTGCCTGTTTGAAGATTGGATTTTACAGATCACAACGGCGAGGCAACAGCACTCCATCAAGTGTACTTCTCATGAGAAACGTATCGGGGTCCCTAATAATATTCTGTGTATACGCTTTACCCAAGCGCTACCTTTAAATGCGATTCCGTATTAATATTAATATTTATGGACTGTTGAGGAGAGAGTGAGCCCGCCACCGAGACGTCGCAGTAGACGTCTGAGAGAGAGGAGACGCTGTACAAACTTCCATTAATTCCTATGGAGGGGAAAGTCCAAATTAATTCCTATTCACATTTTAATGCATTTATGCTAATGCTAGGTGAGAGGGAATGGAGAGGGAATGGGGGCTAAGCCCACAGGAGGAGAAAGGGGGTTAGAGTTGACTTCTGCACCTGAGAGAGTTCTCCCATATGGGAAACAGGCTCAGAACCCTACACTGCCCTTACAGACAACACTATTTACATAACGCTTCCAACTGCCAAGTACTGCCACCATGCAGTCAAATAAACATTACTATGTAGAATGAATTATGGATTGAGTGATATTGACAACGATGTGTAAGAATATGAAGCAATTTGTAAACTATTTCTAAACACCTTTCCATACATTACCCACAAAGGACTAAACAATTATAAATCCTTTGTAGAATATAGTTCAACCATTGAGCTGCATAACTATTGAAATATAGAACATACTATTACTTCAATACTTCTATTACCTCAACTACCTCAGTACTGGTACTCCTTGTATATAGCCTCTTTATTATTTTTGTTTTGTAACTATTTCCTTTTTAATTCATCAAATATTTCTCTTACTTTTTTAACTCTGCATTATTGGGAGCAGGCTCGTAAGTAATAATTTCACTGTAAAATCGACACCTATTGTATTTGGCACATGTGACCAATAACATTTGATTTGATTTGATACTAGAAGAACAGTGAAGGTGAAATACAACGACAACAACATTCCCTATACAACCAGACACGGGTGTAGAAACCATTTCTGGACCATTGCATCCACTCTAATCCTTATCTGATGAGAAATCCAAATCACACACCTCTAGTCTAGTCACTGCTCCCTTCCACCTAGCCTGGCTGCACCAGAGACTCAAGTCCATCCATTCTGCTATGTCCAGCCTGATTAACCAGCCACCATTGAGCTGAGGCAAACACAAATAGATTGCCCTGGTAGTGAGCCTCGCATCACCAACCTACTCCAACCATGCTGCTTTACAGAGGTAATCATTACATATTTACTTGGAGGAGAAACGCCTGGTCTCTCCTAATGGTCCGGGCTGCGTCTCAAATGGCACCCTATTCCCTATATAGTGCACTACTTTTGATAGGGCTCGAGTCAAAAGGGGTGCATTATATAGGGAATAGGGTACCATTTGGGATGCATCCCTAGTTTCCTATTCGTTAATGTCTCTGTGTTGACACCTAGGGAGTAATTGTCATTAATTGCGCTCATTTGGGCGGCAGGTCAGGCCAATCGACGCGCAGGTGTTTGGGACAACCAGTGATTATCTCTACACAGAGATTGGATAAAAACAAGACTGATCTCCCAATCATAGAACCACACCACCACCACCACACGATGGCTGTCCATTTCTTCTGGTTTTAACCCACATTAGGAGATCAATTTGCCTCTCGACATAGAGAAATATCACAGTGAAATAGAGATGTATGAGCACCTCTCCATTTATGTGTTGTGTAGTGGAGTGTGTTTGGAAGTCTGGGTGTCACTGGAATTAATGAGACCTTTATACACAGACTAAGTGAGTTTAATTGAAGAATGAGGACCCAAAGAGAACCCACCTCTTCATCTCACCTCCATCCATCTGATAGACTGAATCATTATCTGATTATTATCTTGTGATTATATCATTCAACGACTATAGATACTGTAACCATGTCACGAGCCATGATGTTAGGGTAGAAAATGTAAACCAATTATAAGACAGCATTCTCCTGTCCATATTCCCAACTAATTAGAATGCACAAAATACATCAATACATTCTGGAGCTATTTTCAAGGGCAGCACACATCACCCAGCAATACCTCTCCCCAGCAGTACCTCTCCCCAGCAGTATCACACAGAAATGTATCAAAAAGCCATTTTATAACCCAAAGCTGTGTATATACGCCACATAGGCGGAGTGCAGACACACAGCACAAACATCCTCTATCTGCCCTAATGCCACAGCAGCATGCATAGTCTCTACTTCAAATATAACAACTCAGCTACATCACCTCAAAAAGGCTGTTTACCGTCTTCTTGCTAATTGGCTCAGTCACATGTGCCCTTCACAAGCTCAAACGGTGTGTGTGTGTGTGTGTGTGTGTGTGTGTGTGTGTGTGTGTGTGTGTGTGTGTGTGTGTGTGTGTGTGTGTGTGTGTGTGTGTGTGTGTGTGTGTGTGTGTGTGTGTCGAGAAAAACACACAGCAGCAGCTGTACCATTAGCTGGATGTTTGAGCAACCAGATATCACAGTTTCACGTCATTTCTTGGACAAACGACTATTTTTGACAAGTAAACTGACTTCATCTTCCGACGTTCTGTATTTCCTCGCACCACGTACCTTCACATGGAGATACACTGGGATTTCAGCCCAGGGAGATGGGGAGTCACAAAACCCTGATGGTGGCCCAAAAACCAAATCTACCATCATGCACCATGGCAGCCCAAGCATTAATCATGTTCAACAATTGGAACTAGTTATTGTAAGTATTTTAAGAGATGACGAGTTCCTGTATAATTAATGAAAACACAGCCTTGGTAAAAAGGAAAAAATAATGTTCACCTTTGTCTCATCTACTGTTTCTGTATTCTACCTTTAAAAAAAAAAAAAGAAAGAAATTCACCTTTATGTACTGGTATGTACTGTATTCTCAGTCTACCTATATAGAGACACTATATGGGAGTGGCAGTGGTGCCAGTAGAAAGGTAGCCAAAGCCTGGGAGAAGACAGATGGCATGCGGAAATCAATAACCTCACTCACAACATCGCCCATTTTGTGAACAAATGAATCTGCTTTGAAAGTGTGTGAATGAGCGATCTGCTGACCTGCTCTTCCCATCTGAATATCCTCCCTCCGCCTCCCTCCCTGTGCGGTGTGTTTGTATGTGTTTTATGGCAGTTGATGCGGGTGCTCCTGTGTGCTTTGATGTTTAATTCAGGGGCCCCGGCCCTCAGAGGCAGAGGTAGAAGGGAGGAGAAGAGAGTGTGGAACTCACCAGGCAAGGCACAGGAGCGCTGGAACTCAGGGTTGGCAGTGTGTTACACACACAGGCACACACACACCACACACAGTCTCTGACCCTGTTACTAGGGCACATAATGTGGTGGTGGGGCCAGCGCAGTCTCCCCTCTCCCTCATCTTTTTCCTCTCCCTCATCTCCCTCATCTCCCTCCTCTCTCTCATCTCCCTCATCTCCCTCATCTCCCCCATCCTCAGCCCTCTCCACAGGCAGCTGGTGAAGGTGTTAAGCTGTTAGCCCCAATCAAAGACTATTATTGTCTGCCTACCATCAAACTGCTACACTACGCTGTCATACCTTCACTATCCTTGATCCTTCTTCTCTCTCTCTCTCTCTCTCTCTCTCTCTCCTCCCTCTATCTGTATCTCTGCCTCCCTCTATCTCTCTCTCTCACGCTCTCGCTCTCTCTGTCCTCCCTCTATCTGTCTCTCTCCCTCTTTCCCTCTCTCTCTCACTCTCTCGCTCTCTCTGTCCTCCCTCTATCTCTCCCTCTCTCTCTCTCCCTCACTCTCTCTCTCTCTTTGTCCTCCCTCTATCTCTCCCCCTCTCTCTCTCCCTCACTCTCTCTCTCTCTTTGTCCTCCCTCTACCTGTCTCTTTCCCCTCTCTCTCTCTCTCTCTCTCTCTCTGTCTCTCTCTCTTTGTCTCTCTCTCTCTCACTCTCTCTCTCTCTCTGTCCTCCCTCTATCTGACTCTCTCCATCTCTCATCACACCAAGTGCACTCTGATATTTATTCTAGCAGGGAGCAGCTCCAGCAAGGGGCTGGTGTTAGCAATTTATGGTTTAATAAGACTTACATAAGTCTTGCAGGTGTGCTTTACGTCCCCCACCCCAGCCCATTTGGACGATTTATGGGAGGCCTTTGGATTGCTGGTTGATTTAGAATACCTTTCTCCTGTCCCATCTCCCTGGTCTCTACCCTGTCCCAGGTCCCAGCCACAGACAGCCATCAGCCCTCCCTGTGTGTGTGTGTGTGTGTGTGTGTGTGTGTGTGTGTGTGTGTGTGCGTGCGTGTGTGTGTGTGTGTGTGTGTGTGTGTGTGTGTGTGTGTGTGTGTGTGTGTGTGTGTGTGTGTGTGTGTGTGTGTGTGTGTGTGTGTGTGTGTGTGTGTGTGTGTGTGTGTGTGTGTGTGTGTGTGTGCGTGCGTGTGCGTGTGTGTGTGTGTGTCAGCCGTCTGTCTGCTACACACCCGACACTACACTCGTCAGCCAGGGTTTGACTGGGGACACGACTAACCCTGCCAAGGAAAAAGAGAAAGAGAAAATCACAACAGGAAAGCTATGTCTCACTCTGAATACAGCTCTCCTCTGTATACTGTATGTATGTACACTCCTGCAATGCATTGTGGGTGCTGGTCCCGTTATAATGTAAGCACTGAAGCACAAATCAGAATGACATAGGAGGTAGAGTGGGGACGGAAGTCCCATTGGAAATGAATATGCCAATGATTACTAAATCAGAACTGGTAGGAAAAGCTGTCTGAATGTCTGACGCATTGTTCAAATCTGATACATTGATGAATCTCATACATCTGCATTGATAGGTGGGAGTGAATAGACAGCTTTTTGGCTGGCCTTTTGATCCTCTACCATTTAAGATACACACAGAAACACACACATGCAATCACACTCTCACACACCCTTACACACAATTGCCTTTCAAGACGACAATGAAAAAGGTCCCTGAATGGAAATACTATGTGTAGCCAAATATGTATTCATGTGCCGAATCAGGCCTCAGCTGTCTGTCTTTAATATGGCAACTAAGAACAGATCCCTAATCATCCCCAACAGCCTTTACTACAATATCCCACGGCTGCATGCTTCTGACTCTGACATGCATGTAAAGCACTGTGGCGCCTGAAAGCAAGGCTGGCTGATGAAAAATGGTGCAATCTCCATCCCCACTGGTGACTGGTAATTGCTCATCTGGGTAGGTACTAATTGACAATGATCTTTGATCTCTCTGTTTTTTTATTTATCCAACCGCACATGGTGGTCCAAAGACTGCAATACAATACAAAAGGTATTGGCGAGTGCATGTGGAAAATGTAAATTAGATTTAAAACCTGATAATATTTCATGCCTTTAATAGATTATTTCCTGGAATAGTAAATAAGGGAAAATCAGATTGAAGTTTGCCATCAAAAAGCTCCTCACTTCAAAAGATAATGTCATTTCCTGCATCTCTAGACAGTGATAACGTAACCACATATAAAGTCATCAATAATACAACAAGTCATTTAAGTCCAACCAGCCAGAGTACACAGAGGCCATCCCTGAGATCTGGGATGTACTGTCAGAAACTAGAGGATGGAAAGGGGATGTGATGCTGAACTTCAGGGTTG
>CM042381.1:25503286-25657232 GCA_023634145.1 Thymallus thymallus
AACTCTTTATATTCAGAGGGCTCAGCAACCATTTAGCCTTATCTCAGTTGGGCCTACTAAACGGCCCCAGTCGATGGCAGCTCAATAGTGTAGGCAAATCAATCACAGGGTTTTCTTCTCCAAATATTTAATTAAACATGGTGGCAAATAACTTGAGGATTTATTGTTTGATGCTAAGAGCATAAGTGATTTTCCTTTTCTGCCGTCCCACACGGGGCCTGACTCCTCTGCCGGTCAGGCAGGCTTAAAGGGACCTGGGGAATAGCATGCAGACACTTTTCCGATATATAATAATGTATATATATATATATGAATATACACTCTCCTGCCTGTGTTCCTAATCCAGTGCACTGGGCTGACTGGCAGAGAGCGTCATTTCATTAAGGGTGTGTGGGAAGGGAAGCCAGGGTTGACTTGACAGGCTGGAGGGCCACTCTAATATATGCTCTGATGGCTACCGTTTAACGTTTCAATCCCTTCAAATGATCCATACGAGCAATGCGCATATTGTTTAATTTAAAGGCTGCTAATGTGCGTTCCCAGGCAGGTTTGTGATGACGTATACTAGTGAACTCTGAACTGATGATGAGCATGCTTGTTTAGTTGTTTTTTGGTTTGCTTTATTTACCATGATTTACGCCAACAACACTATCAAATCTGTCATTTAAAGAGCGAGTTTGTCCTCTTTTTCCGCCATATGAATTCTCAACCCCATAAGTATTGATTGGGTTATATAATCTAGCACCACCAGAGGCAATGGATTAATTCCCTGGTTGGCTAGGGGACAGCTAGGGGAGAGTGTGTGTGTCGGGGTGCTCATTGGGAAAATCTGACAGATACACAAAGATTAGTAGCCGTTCACACGGGGCCGTGAAGGGGTCTGGGGGCCCTCAGAGGCAGATAAGAGAGGGGTGGGGACGATGATGATGAGGCTGTATTGTTCTGTAAAAGGGGCAGTTATCCCTCCGTATGCAGTGCAGCGGTTATGGAGCGTGTATTAAGGAGCTGGGAGAGTGTAATCATTATTGGTTGTGACTGCGCTGACCTGACAGCTGCGCCCAGTCTTGCTCCTGTGCTTGTTGTACAACAACAGACATGCAGTTTGAGCACACAGACACAGACACACACACACGCATGTAGAGTACACATATATATACACACAAAACACACACACATATACATATCATAACATTTGCTCGATTTCAAAAGTCAACTGCAAAATCTAAATCTAAAAACAATTACTGTTGGCTGCAAACAAAAGTGATGTGTCTGAGCCAAAACCAGCATGCAATGCTGCGACTAGCTCTCACAGTCTCACTTCAGAATTAGACGTTCATCAATGTTTCTCAAACGTCAAATTTCAAATTTGTTCCAAACGTCAAATTTCAAAGTGTTTAAGGTTAAATTAAGGGATTAACTCCTAATTTTTAAGGTTAGGGTTAACTTTAGGCATTAGCTCTGAAATCTTAAGGTTAGGTATTAACTCTGAATGGTTAAGGTAAGGGTTAAGGTTTGGGATAAGCTTAAAACTAAACAAATGTTTATTGCCGGATTTGAAAATGCTACCTTTGGCACCAGAGGCAGATGCTAAAAGCGCTCACTGTTGCGCCTAGTGGCCGATTTTCATGTTATCTCCCGACATCCACAGTCCATGGATGGACGTCGAACAATGACTTAATTCACGGGTGACCTGGCTGGCTATGCTAGGGCTGCTGAATGGGCCAATCTGATAAAATGTCACTGATGCTTTGTTTCCTTGTTATGATTTAAACAGTGTTAGGTATGCCCAATTAGCTTTGTTTACATGGATAATATAAACATAGTCTGGGTGGTATGTTGTTATTTCACTTTTTATAGCAAGAGCCTGCTATTGATTCCATTCAAAAGCCTACCTCTTTGTTGTCATCATAATAATAATGTCATGGCCTAGTTCTGTATTTCAGATAATCATCTGTGTACAATTGTACACACACGCACATGCATATATACGCACTTTGTCATTTCGCTGTTTGGAATCATCTTATTCATTAATAAAGTGATGTCTTCTAGGTGAGTACATCCTTCTCAAAGCTGCCTGCTGAGGTTTAAGTGGTGGTGGTAAAGTCTTATCTGACCTCACTCTGTCAGCATGCTGAGAAACTCAATAACACTGATTACATAGACTAGATAGGTACAACTGCTAGGCCTACATAATCATAACAGAACTGTTAGGCCTGCAGACACACCCAGAATCATAACATGACTAATAGGTCTACAAAGCCCCACAACCATAAAATAACTTCAGATGTAGGATCTTAATTCGATCACTCTTTGGTTGTTGAGCATTTTCCTGCACAGCAGGAAATAGATAGATAGATAGATAGATAGATAGATAGATAGATAGATAGATAGATAGATAGATAGATAGATAGATAGATAGATAGATAGATAGATAGATAGATAGATAGATAGATAGATAGATAGATAGATAGATAGATAGATAGATAGATAGATAGATAGATAGATAGATAGATAGATACTTTATTGATCCCTGAGGGGAAATTTCTTTGTCAGGCAGCTACGAAAAAACACAGGGCAGGTGCAAAATGCCAGAATGAAAATACTCAAAAGACAGATGAAAAAGTATAAAAATACAAGAAGTCTGGAGTGCAAAAAAGCTATAAAAATACATTGTATAGTATGGGTGGATGCTGAATATGTACACTATACATTGTTACAGAGTGTTAGGTGAAAAAAAAATTATACAAATATTGCAAGTTGATATAGATAAATATGGGGTATTTGCATGGTTAACTATACTATACAGGTTGATGGCAGAGAAATACTTAAATAGCTAAAAGTGGGTATGAAATGCAAACTTGTAGTGTATTTAAGTTTTAAAAGGCTTCTAAAGTTTGTCATTTCCACTTTGAAATTTCAGACTTGATTTGTCCTAACAAATATGTATCAACCCCCTCAAAAATGTTGATTAATTATAATCCACATAATAATTCACATTTCCTGTTGCTGCAGGATTATTTTCCTGCTGTAGCAAACAAGCTCAAATTAAGATTCTACATCTATAACAGGTCTACACAGACCCAGCACCATAACAGAACTGTTGGACCTACAGATCCAGCAGAATAACAGAAACTCCATGACTGTCAAGGAGCTAGCATACTCTCCTTGCCTTGATAAATATAACAAACTCAAAGGAGTTGTCCATTAAAACTGTTCATTGAAAATATGCTACGTTTTGTAAATGCGTCAATGTTCTATGTTATTTAGATTATTGGTCACTGGTGAAAAGGAAAGTAACGTCAGATAGTTTGTGGCAAACATTTTATTTGCCGTTCCACACTATTTCCTCTTCCATTCATGCATTTGTCGAGTAAAACTTTAACTTTAACTAAGAATTAACACTAAAGTAAGCTAAAGAAATGTGAACGCTTACTTTGTGTGTACTCCTAATTGTCTGTTCTTCATATTTCCATGACAGAGATTGTGACAGGCAAACAGAGGTGAGTTTGACAGCATGATTTAAATGTACAATCTGAGATGTTTTTGTTATGTATACATATTGATTCTTAAACAATATAACTTATAAATGCCTCCTGAGCTCTGTTGAATTGTCTTACTCCATCAGAACCCAAAATATAAGCTTCTTTTACTACTTTGTTTGTAAACAAACTAAAATTGTAAAGAGTAATGATATCATGGATGGTCAGTCCTTGCATTATTGTTTAAACTGCAGATTTCCCTTATAAGGTTACTCCTGCAGTTTCCAGGTCACCTGGCACATGAAGACGTCCTCTCCACCATGTTGGTACAGCTGCTGGTCTTCCTCCAGCCCCGGCCTCCAGCCCCGGCCTCCAGCCTCCAGCCCCAGCCTCCAGCCCCAGCCTCCAGCCCCAGCCCAGCAGCAACAGCTGTAAAGTGAGAGGCTTTGTCTGGCCCAGTAGGCCCGAGCTGTTAACAGGGGCAATCTGATATTAGTCTGGCCGCAGCACCCAGTCGAGGGGCCATGAAAGGGCACTGAATGCTGGTTTCATCTGATGGACGGACCAAGAAGAAGTCCCATAATAGGGACACAGAGAGGGGACTATGGAATTTGTATATGACCAGCCTAGAAATATATAACAGTGAGTTTAAGAGATTGTGTTGATATGGCTGAACTATAGCATACCGGGGTCGTATTCAGGATACGTAGGTTAGGGCATAATGCTGGAGGCATCTTGAGGCTACTAGTCAGGTCGAGATCTTTATCCGGAGACGTCACTTCATCACTTCATTCATCCACCTCATCACTTCGCTGTGGAACCAAATGGAACCGAATAACAATGGGATTGATGGAATATTTCCAGAGGATACCTGTTGGTGAGTGACCCTTTTCATGTGTCTTCAGGTTGGTCCTCTGTCTTCAGGTTAGCCCTGAGGGGCTGAGGAGGAGGGGAAATGTTTGTGTTGGACCTGGCTCAGCATACCGTGAGGATAGGCCAAAGAAGGACCTCAAGTAAATGTTTAGCTGTAGACATGGCAAAACCCTGAATTACTCTATTTTTGGATTAGGGGCAGACGGAGTAAAGGAAAACATAAACATAAATAAAGAATACAATTTATAAAATGTATATATTGAATCTACTTGGTGACTGTTACCACATTGGCATATTATTTTCTCTCTGAATGGCAGGTCAATCAGCCTGACCATCCTTTGTCACAGTTATTCAGCATTAGAGAACGTAGGCCTATGTTAAGTATTTATTACAGTCCATGGGTTGTCAGATATTATCATTGTCATTATAATTTAATAACTTGGGTTATATTTAGTTCATGAGGTCAAGTTATGAGGTCATGTGTCAAGCCTACATTTTAATCCATCATAAACCATACTCTATGTTTTCTCAAAAGAATGACAGATTATAGATAAACCATACTCTGTTTTCTCAAAAGAATGACAGATTACAGATAAACCATACTCTATGTTTACTCAAAAAAATGACAGATTATAGAAATACGTACAAATACCCCATATGATAATCATGACAAGCATTACATTATTCAGTGAGAATAAGACCTAAATTGATTGAGCATCCTTGTATGGACCAGAGGGTCCTTCCTGATAAGGATCTAGCTATCTTTAGCTCCTCCCACTCTGTCCTCTCCCCCTCTCCCTCTCTCTCTCTCTTTACTTTCCTCCCGCTGTCACTCCTCACTTGGCCTGGCAGCATGAAGACTAGCTTGCATTTTAATTCGGCCCTGAAGTTACTTATTTCATTATCGATCATCCGTAATGCTGAATCAATGTTCATCTTGTTATGTGGACCATACCCATGTAATACAGTGATAGCGCGGCCCACAGTTACTCATTCCTTTTACGAAGTGACTTTACCGTAAAATCAATGCATTGTGTTACTGATACCGGGGAAACTGCAGCGGGATGGAGAGTGAGAGGGCAGCCAGTACGCAACCGGAGAAAAACACACACCTGCAAATGCAGTGTTATATAGGCTTAAATGCAGGCACTCATGCCACGTAGTGCTGGTGCGGCGTCCAGTTGTATCGCCACTTATGTTATTGGATATGATAATAGTTTGTAAGAATGGTGTCTATGAATGTTTGAAAGCTATTGTGGCAGGATTTTATTGGGATTGATATTTATAGAATGTAAGTCTAGGGTGCTGTCTGAAAAATCATATAATGTCAGATATGGAATGCACACCAATTGACGTTAGTGCAGAAGCTCCATGTTATTTGTAGTGTTGCAGTAGCTTATAGGCCTAAAAGGCTAATAGTGGGTTTGATAGATTTAAAACAACAATGTGAACAAAATCTAATAGGCTACTAGTATGCCTACTACTAATATTATAATATTGCAATAGCATGATAACAATAGGCTACTTTGCTTACTTTACCTGATAAATTATTATTCGCTGAGGACGTGTTGGTAAATAACGGCGAAATAAAGTGACCCGGGACGGCTAATAAAACAAGTCTGAACCCCTCAGGAGCGACCGCAGAATATTTACCAAAGCAATGCAGCAAGGAGAGGAGAGAAAGAATGCACCGAGACCGAGCAGGCCATTTGACACCGGGAGCTCTGACCTTATCAATCAATTACTGCCCATGGCTGGCGGCAGCTCTACAATTTACTCCCAAATTCACTCTTTATAGGCTCGTTTCTGAAGCTGCCTCTTCTCCCCACCTCTGATGAGGCAGGCGAGAGAAACTCCCGATAGATATCAGTGCAGACGTGAACAGTAAGCAGTCGACTCGCCCTCACTGCTGTTAAGTAATGCAAGTATATTTGGGGTATCGTGCCATGTAGGCCTAGTGCATATAGAAGAGGTTCCAAACTGATTTTGGGTAGAACTGGAATATATAGGCTTGCGTGCTTATTTATTAACCTTTAAAGGCGTGATTATTCCTAATAATTGACTGCTTGGCAGGGGGTCAAAGTTCACATTGTGTGGTTTTGAAGTCTATATAAAAAAAAATGTAAACAGCATGCAGGCCAAGGCCCATACTGGAGTAATTTTGCTAATTATAAATGTAAACATGGGTGATCTTATTTAACCCCAAACTAAAATGTATCAGTAACAGTCACTGTTGTATATGATAAAAGTTTCAGTACGCAATAACTAAATATATGCTTATAGGTCTATGTAAAGCACATGTTAATTATATGTAGATCACATGTTAACTGTACTAATTTATTTTATCTGATGTTATAAAACAGTTTAATAAGTTGCAGTCCATTGACTATTAATTTGTTTCAAATTGTGAATAAGGATTGCGCTGTTCAAAATTCCTTACTTTTGCGCTAATGCAAATAGAAGTTATCTATTTAATATGCATGGTTGGATTAGTGTAATGTAATTAAAATAATATTATCTAAATTATCCCAACAGTAAAACATGTGACATTAAATATATTTTGAAAGTACTCTTGCTTTCGGTAACTACAATTAATTTATTCAACTTTTTCATTGATTGGATTAAGTCCCTCTGCTCTTTACACACCGCGAGATGTATTGCTTTTATTTCTCTAATGGGACAAGGATTTTAAAGAACACATTTTCAGATAAAGGAAGTGGTACAGTTTTAACTCCACTACTCTGAACCAAGCCCCCTCACAGTCTCAGCAACGTTTGGATATTGCCAAACAACTCAACTCTAAAAAACATCACGAGGTCAAGAAGTTACGGCCTTATAATAGCATGCGACGTTGTTATTGATTGTGCTCGTGTTCAGTGAACTTGTAAAAGGCCCTTCCTTCTCTGTGGCTCTGATGGCATAATGTGTCATTGTAACTTTACATAGAGTAGGCCTATCATCATTGTGGGGTAGAACACGTTCTAAATTATTCGAGATTCAGGCTAAATTACCAACATGGCTTTTCTTTATCATAAATCGGTATGGAAATAGTTGTAAATCACTTTGGTCCCATATAAAATCTTTACAACAATTTGCCCTCATACCCTTTGCGCTAATGAAACTTAAGATGCAAAAAAATAATGTTGTCTAAACAAACTCGGCAAGATGCTGGGTTTTACTAACGTCTCCCTCCAAAGGAATAACAACGTAAAACCTTTTTTGTCAAGGCATGGCAAAATGCGATTTGGACTTCTCTTTCTCTCTGTGTTGTATGTATCTTTCTCTCTCCCCCTCTAACTGACACACACACATACGCACGCACGCACACACACTTCACCATCCCCCTCTTCCACCAACAGCCCAAAACATCAAGGGTCATTAATTGTGTTTTCTTTTCAAATCCTTTGTCACCGCAATTAACCGATTATAATCAGAAGGCTCCTTTAAATTGATTCCATGTGTGATAAGAAATGTTTTACTTGTTTTCTGTCGCCTAGGAGTTATGGAAAAGATTCAAATGTGTAATTTGAAGAGCCTCTGTTTGAAGGCTTTGATCTCGCCTGTTTCTGGAGCTTCATTTCATCATTTGCGACGTGTTGCTGGCGTCTTGTGTATTGCATAAGGAACCACTCTTGAGCGATAGATCCGTGTATATTTGCCGTTGAAAATGATGTGAAATTGTGTCATCTGCATAATTACCCTCAAAGAACTCTGTAAAAAACAGCCCTAGAGTCACTCTCCTGTGATTGGCCTGTTTTGCATGAGCGAAACGTTAGCCTACATGGGTTATATTATGACCGAAACATTAGCCTACTGGGTTATATTTTAAGAATAGAGACATGTATAAATATATATATGTTGTAATTATATAAAGTACTAGGCCTGTATTATTATTAGTAGTAGTAGTATTAGTATTAGTGATGATGATTATTATTGCTATTATTGTTATTATTACTATTATTATTATCATTATTCTTAGTAGTAGTAGTAGTAGTAGTAGTAGTAGTAGTAGTAGTATGGCTTCCCCAGTGTTTGGTGCATTTGATTCATATATCCACTGTGTGTATGTTATAGAGTCAAGCGGAGAGGGCAGGTTATAGGACGCTACACGGTGTGTAGTTGTGGTGAGAGAAAGTGCTGAGAGTCTTAATGTTTTTATGGCTATGCCAGTTTCCTGGGTCGGTTTGAAAGTGTTAAGTTAGTGCATATGTGTTTGATTGGGGTTATAAATCAGACGGAGTCCTTGGGGCCCTGACAGGTCCCGGGGATGAGACACGTGTCCATCCGAACTCGGAGCGCCTCTGAGAGGACACTAACTGGCAGATATGTCGTTCAAACTCACACTTCCAAACACCTGCTTTTATATTATAACACAAAGAAAGCACGAAAGTTGTCAGTTCCAGTATTCAGCATTTCAAAACACGTGTGACAGTCTTAAACTAATTTATTCACCTATTTTAGTTCAACTCATTCAACTAACACATTCCTCCCTCAATCTGAAGGCAAATATCAATGTTGAGTTTCTCAGCTCAGCTGTAAAGTCTGGCCCCTCCGTAAACTCTGCTGCAGGTGTGTGTGTGTGTGTGTGTGTGTGTGTGTGTGTGTGTGTGTGTGTGTGTGTGTGTGTGTGTGTGTGTGTGTGTGTGTGTGTGTGTGTGTGTGTGTGTGTGTGTGTGTGTGTGTGTGTGTGTGTGTGTGTGTGATTCTGAGTGTTTTTGACTGCTATGTAGTGATTACCATACTGGTTGGAAGGCATCAGCCACTCGCTGTAATTAATAACCACCTCATAATCCAAGTTCGGTTGGGTGTCACGATGCCAGCACGTTAAGGGGAAACACGGAGTTTCGGCAAAGAGTTTATTGAAACAAGGCGTAGCCTTATAGTCTATATGAGAAATTATAGCTGCTATTATCCCTCCCAGACAATGATATCAGCTCCAAAAGAAGATTAAAGGTTTAAACAAGTAGGCCTACATAGACATAGACCTAGTTATTGGAAACCGGATCTCATCATCAAAACTGAACTGAGATTGATGAGATTTAATCTCTCTGTCAATATTGCGCTGAGATGTATCATATTAAAATAAACTGCAACAGCAATACATAAGTCACCACTGTAGTTGTTTTGCAAATGAGTAACAGACAATGATGGTACAAAGAAGGGGATGCAATACGATTAGGGATGTCTCCTACATATTTTTATTTATTGATTCATGGAATTTCAATTCTGACTCTCTTGCTTTGTTTTAATCCGATTTATTTACAAGAAAAAACAGGTTTTGTCAAATTCATCAAGCGGATTTCTTAAAGGTAGCCTAATCTTTATGTGCGATAGTCTTGTAAAGATCATATTTTTTTCCTGGAAGGGAAGCCTTGGTACATACATACAAAATTCGATTTTATAAGATTGTTTTGAATAGGTCTAAACTGTTTACAAATAGCTATGGCTTTCCATGCAACATGAATAACATCAGTGACTATAAAATACGTTAAACCACGTGCAATTATTATTATTATTAGGCAATTATTATTATTGTTATTATTATCATCTTCATCATTGTTATTTTATGACACTATTATTATTTACATCAACATTATTTGTGTTGTTGTTGGTCATGTAAAATATTTCTTTACCTCAAAGTTTTAGTTTCCAGTGTATCACTTTAAATGTATATCCACCACAATACACAACACAACGTGTTTATTACTTAACGCTGCCATTGTTGACGCTTACACTGCATTCATTAACAGCGCAGGCGCTAATCAACCATGCATCTTTTCATTTCTTGACAACTTTCTCTCTGACGTCAAATGGTTACAAGCTAACTGTTTGATGTCCCAAATTAAAAGAGTGAATTGAGTCCGATCCACTTGCCACTTGTTAGAAGCGTCCGCAACACCTCAAAACGGTGTAAGAAAACACAACTTGCCCATAGACTTTTAGCATACGCGAGTCCAAATCACTCGATACGGGCAAATAACAAATAACAGGTCGGTCTTTCCAGTGGAAATGTCTTAACTGAGTCGCGGCTGCACATACGTGAGACACATCCATTACAAGAAAACTGCAGACACTAGACTTATGTGAAGTTAATCACTCAACAACATTTAAATATTTACTATTTGTATAAATGACCACACATTGTGAATTAGCAATACAATAGGGTTGGGCTGAGGCGAACAAATAACAAATTAAATGATTGGCGAGCCATCAAATGAGATTTGAAACCATTTAAATAAGAGATCGCGACGTCAGCGCACTTATCCAGGGGAAATGCAGAAGAGAGAGAGAGAGAGAGAGAGAGGCGCGCGCGGTAGAGCGAGAGTGTGTATAGGGGGTGAGATTTGAGAAATAGGAGGGGCTTCTAAACGACTAGAAATGTCAATCAGAGCAAGGAGTCCCAATAATCTAAGGCAATCTGTAAGGACCTGACCTTAGTCCATCCAGATCAATAGGGAAGTGAGGGAGGAAGGCGCAATCGGATCGTTTACATTGGCTGTTTTGGAGGAAATATAGACTTCCCTTACACTTTGTTGTACTCACTGTAAAGTGGATATCGCAGTACGCACCGCGAGGGCGATTCCCTGCTTTTTGTGATTGCGGCAGGCTTTTTTCTACGACCATGTCTTTCCCGCAGTTGGGATATCAGTACATCCGACCTATATACCCACCGGAGCGCCAGGGTATCAGCAATGCCCGAGCCGGGACGGAGTTGAGCCCGTCCGGGGCACTCTCAAACGTTCTCTCAACTATGTATGGATCACCTTTCGCGGCAGCAGCACAGGGCTATGGAGCATTTCTGCCCTATTCAAACGATATATCAATTTTCAATCAATTGGTGAGTGCCTCTACTTATTATTCCTTTGGTTTCCTTCATTCGTGTTTTTCCCCCATCCAGACTAAACAAGAGAAAGGGTAAAGTGACGTTACGTTATTGAGACAATGATCCATTCAGGACTAAACAAGAAGAGCTCCTTGGTGAACTTTGTTATTGACTCCTTTTTTGGTAAATATAAAAAGCATCCAAAAGTAGCAAAATAACCGAAATGTCAGTCGAAAACCTATGTTTAGACCACTTGAAAATTAAGAAAACAACTGAAATCAAACGCAATATATTGCATTGGATTGTACAGACGTTAAAATTTTGTGGATACATGCATCTTTAAATACATTAAAATGTTTTGCAATTCATAGTGAAGTGTTATAAATCAAATAGTTTTGTCTTGAACAGAAATGGTGCGTAGAAAATGTGTAACTTTTACGTATGGTAATGCTTTTGTTAGTCGTAAACGCATAAATCGCCTGTCCTACTGTATGTGAAGGAAGATACATGTGGGGATAGTGGCTTTATACTGCATACATTAGCCTATATTATTCAGTCTTATTTGTCATAAAGTAGAATTTCATTTATCAAAAATCATTCATCTTTCATAATATCTTACACATCCCTTTGGGTCTCTGCTCTTTGTCTTTTAGGGTGCTCAGTATGAGTTGAAAGACAGTCCAGGCGTCCAAGGACACCCAGGATTTGCCCACCATCACCCAGCGTTTTACCCATATGGCCAGTATCAGTTTGGTGACCCGTCCAGACCCAAAAATGCGACCAGGGAGAGCACGAGCACACTGAAGGCCTGGCTGAGCGAGCATCGTAAGAACCCCTACCCCACCAAGGGCGAGAAAATCATGCTAGCCATTATCACCAAAATGACCCTCACACAAGTGTCCACCTGGTTCGCCAACGCCAGGAGGAGGCTAAAGAAGGAGAACAAGATGACCTGGACTCCCCGGAGCCGCACAGACGAAGAGGGAAATGTTTACAACAGTGATCATGAGGAGGGAGAGGAAGGGGACAAGAGGGAGGATGAGGAAGAGATCGATTTAGAAAATATCGACACGGAAAATATCGAGAATAAGGACGACTTGGATGATCAGGATGACCTACACCCTGATTTAAAATTAGATGGTAGAAGCGACTCTGAGATTTCAGACGGCTATGAGGATTTACAAGGGCCCGATCAGAGATTTCTAAAGGCTGTAGTGAAGGAGGGTAAAGATATTCACGTGGACCGGGGCGAGCACTTCCACCACCATCATCACTCTTTTGAAATTAAAGCCTCACAACCGAATGGCGAACAACTGAAACTGAATCCAGTGTCCATCAACTCGCCCCCGTCAGAAAATAACGCGGCCCCGGCCCAAAAGCCAAAGATTTGGTCTTTGGCGGAGACAGCAACAACCCCTGACAATCCCCGCAAATCTCCACAAATGAATGGCAGCAACACAGTTGGGCCCGCGTCCCAGTCCATAATCAGCCCTCATCACAGACTCATCTCTTGTCCTGTTGGAAAAATCCAGAGCTGGACAAATCGAGCTTTTTCTGCCCACCAGCTCGCATTACTGAACTCTAACCATTACCTTGGACTGGCGAACCAGGCTTCGGCGAACGGGCTCGCCCTTTACAGCAGGCAGCAACACCAGCATACACAGGACAAGAGTCATAGCTCAGACACAGCCGTCACAGGTACATGTCACCAACACTGAGGCGGGCGAGCCTGACTGTATGACAAACTGTTAACGCTATAGCCTACTTAAATAGGCCTGTTCTGGACAGATATTTTGAGGCCGTAAAGATGATCATAAAAAGTGTGTTTCCATGCTGTCGTTTATGTGACAGAATAAGGTGGTGTTGAAGCTTTGAACGGGGGAAATAGACAGAGGTGGTCGAAATAAAAGGCCGAAGTCATTGGTTTTTAATGTTATTATCAGCTGGTTTATGGTGAGAATGAATGGTTATTCATGTCCGAAAATGATTTTTAAATTCAGCAGCTGGCCCTATATTTCTTTGTCATATACCTACTTCAGTATTGTACGTCCTTGTATTTAACCCGTGACTGACGTGAAGATTCCCAGGCAGTAAAATAAAGTATAGACTAAATTAACGGCGACAGTGCTCTGCTCAAGTTATAGACAGGAAAATTAATGCATTTTTAAAATGTATTTTATTGCCATTATTATTTCAGAGAGATCTAGTGCCTTGGAAGCAGAGAAAAAGTTGTTAAAAACAGCCTTCCACCCAGTTCATAGACGGTAAGAGACTGTCATCTTTATTTTATTTGGTTATATTATTTTTGATGCGTATCCCTATTTTATCTTTGACTACCACATTTACTCAAACTATAGGCTTTTTGTCGTATTTGTAGGACATGGAATAGATGGATTCCTTAGTGCTTATGTTATTTCGTTTAGGCCTCAAAATAATATTAGCATATTTGTCATGCCAAAACCCCAGCTCAAATTTACCACATTGGTTTTATAACCGGCTCTAATTTTTTCAAAAGCAATCTTCACTTTATATCTCTTTACTTTTCAAGCAATTAATTACCTTGCAGTTCTAGGTTGTTATTATTTTATCTTTACTGAGTGTATTTATTTTTTTGACCCGTGTGTTGCAGGCCTCAGAATCAACTCGAAGCAGCCATGGTTCTATCAGCTCTCGCCTCCTCCTAGACTTTGACTTTCCTTTCATGATTTTATTTTAATCTGTTGTAAGGAATGTAAAATAAGAATAATACATCTGTGTATACTTACCTTGTAAGCATGTCCTGTGTAAACCTGCTAATGTAATAATGTATGAACCAGTAGTCTGTGAGTTTTTCTTTTTCTTTTTCTAAGTTCTGTGAGGATTTGATGTTCAAAATGTTTTGTATATAAAGTTAAGAAAATGTACATACGTGTGAAACAAATTGTACAAGAAAGTCTATATTTTGGCTAATAAATGAACTGCTGCAACTTTATTCAAATCGCTTGTGATTTTTACGACGCTGATTGTCTAATAATTTTGTGAAAGAAGAATTAGCTGTTGTGGGCCTTAGATGTTGAATTAGATTTGAAGTTGTGCAGAATTGCAATCCTTTGCTTTTTGCATGTGTGTGTGTCTGTCTGCATGGCCTGGGGCGAATAGGCTTCATCATACTTGGCTGTGATAAGTAAATATTCTAGCAGGATTTAAGGCATTTTCATATAAGGGATTTAAGAGTAATTAGTTGATTATTGCATCGTACATTTGGATATTAATGTTCTGGGATTATCCTTATTGAGGCGTAACAGCCGAATTCAAATTAATAATTATTTCATTAATTTTCGTCTGAAATTGTATGGGTATATGAATAGATATTATATAGGCCTACTGACTATTTGAATAATTGAATGGAACTATTTTGGACGGAGTGTTTAAACATAATATAGGCAAGGCTATGCGTAAATGAGTTTGGTATTGTATGTACAACGCCATCTCAGTTCGCGTGTGATACTTGTGGTAGGCCTGTTACATGTTTATTTTTTATGCATTTTGGTCAGCCGTTGTAGGCTGCACTGCTAACCATTTGCCACCAATACATTGTAATATAATTTATTTATGTTTGTTTCCACATCCAAAATAATTTGCATGTCAGAAGCGTTGTGAGATAAAGTTTATGTAAAGTTGGAGTTGGAGCTCCCTCTACAGTCTAATCTAGTCACCATTGCTGTGATTCTGCGGTCTGGGAAAGACAGGGATAGGGATATTACTCTGGTTTTCAATACGACATCTTTGATCAAAGCAAATTAACCTAAATCACAACTTTGTAGTGTAATTATCAATATGTAATCAAGCCATTGAAAAATAATTGTTGATATAGGCCCATCGTAAAAGCTTCCGTCATGTTTTGTCATGCACTAAAATAGAACCTAATCCAGCGTTACATTCAATGGAACTAAAATGGTTTAGGGATATAACAACTGCATTCTTTGCAATTAATAGATCAATCTTCTTTTTTAATATGGCCTTTATTTGTACATATTAACTTGGGAAATGTTGATGCTGCACAAACACCAATGTTAATAAACAGGCCACATTAAGCAATGAAAATAAATGGGGCACATATTCACAAAATTCGTTGTTTCACTGTCCTTTAATGTAGTTTTTTTCCTCTTAATTTATTTCCCTTCACAAAAAAGTATTAAACGTTTAAATTGTACATTTCAACCCCCTCTTCAAAATGGTTAAAGTTGTTGTAGGCCTATATGACAATTTCCCCAACTTGTCAATTAAAGAAAAAACAGTTTAGGCCTACTGCAAAAGAAAAAATCCAATCGAATTTGCGACATGTTTGCAGTCAACGGTGCAGTGAAATTAAGCGAAGATATCGAAATAGAAATGAAATACGTGAAAATAAGACACTTTTTTGTAGATTTATGAATGTGTTTGAATTAGCCAATTAAATAGTATTCTTCAAATACCTACATAGTTTTTTTTCTTCTAGAAAATAGAACAATACAGACAATATAGTTTTCAAAGTGTATGGGGAGCCCCAGATTTTCCTTTTTCCTCTTTGTTGAAGTTTAAAAAATCATACAAACGGCGCATTCTGTCACACATTCCACCAATTGAGCGCGTTTTCATTTGGTTGGCCAATGGAGAGCAGGACCGCTTTGTTTTCAGGGCTCGCTCTGGGATGGGTACACAGCAGCGCAACACAACAGACAGAAAAGCCCAACATTTCCAACAGGCATTTGAGGCTGTGCTTAGAGACCCATCCGGGGGAGCAGGTTTTGGACCGGAGCTTGGTATTCTACTAAGTAGGCTGGCCCTCTCGCGCTCCTCTTACCATGCTGCTTTCCTGTCCAATCAATTATCTTCCTGAGAGCCCTCTATCTAACTGCGCGCGCACTATGCATATTCATAAGTCACAGCGGCTAGTTGTGACACTGATTGATGTAATAATTTTTCTGGTTTGTGCCCACTTTCACTCGGAAATGCACCAGCACCACCAGCTCTGCCTGCCCCGCGCGGCGCATGAAATAACAGAGCCAGTGACCAGCATTCGCCTATCACCGACGACCCACTTAAACATAGCACAGGTCACAAGAAAGAACGCGCTTCCCATACCAAAAAATATGACCAAAGATGTCTAGGTTGCTAAACTGAACTCTAGCCTACACACAAACTTAAACATACAGCATAAAATGACATAATACTTGATACATTTATATGTAACCAAAATATAAAGTATCACACTTCATCTCAGCATCAAGCACGGTTTATTAAGTATTAAAATATAGTCAGATTTACAGAATAGATTGACATGATATTACATTAAAAAAACAAAAAAAAAACAGGCATTACAAATAATTGTTCCTGTCAATGATAATAATGGCAGTGGAATAAAACTACTAATAACCCCCACAATGTTCTCACCTCCTACTCACTACTCAACATGTGTGCGTACGTTCATTACGATCATAAATATTGATGATGATTTCCTCAGTGTTCTGGGAGGATGTTAGTTGATAAGGGAGTTGCTGGAACAATCTCTCTTGATCATGAGAATTCAATCGGAATGCTACTGAAGGGACAGTGATCGTTGTTCAGGCTGCAGAGGGCCTCTTTTGATCCGTGCATGAAATTAGGGATTCAAATTCCTCAGTAGAAACAAACTAATAATGCCTGTGTCTATGTCGCCATACGTGTCCAACCTGTTCCCGTTTGAACAGAGCAAATGGAATGCATTAGCTAACATTTCGCTCAGAGCTACATGCCACAGCGCATGCAGGGGCCATTTCCAGCGGGGCACGGTGTGTCACTCATTTCCCCACATTAAGTGGATGTCCTCGTGCCTATTGAGCAATAATCAACATTGACTCCTCTTTTTATTTCCTCGCTCCCAGCGATGTTAAATACTCTGACTGATTGATTCGCCAGAGAGTATGCTTTAATAGCACAACAGATAAAAAAGGAAACGCAACCCACATTTACGTATACAAATGGACACCTTGCTAGTGCGCAGAAAATAACAAAAATATTTTTTACAAATGCAGTGTCCTTTTAAATAGAAATGCAGTAGTGCAGATACCATCATGAGGAATATGAAATGTAAGAATAAACTACATTTCAGTAAGTGAAATACACACACACATTTTTGTTTTTATAGACAAGTTTATTCACATGGGTTGCTTGTTGGGCAGTATAAAGTGAGAGTGATCAGAGGTGAGCCTCACCCACCAAGGCTGTGGGAAACCCAGTTCCTATTGACACACTGCAAATAAATGGCATTTCAGTCCATCACTAATCACATGTCCTTTGTTGTCCTGAGTGCTGCTCACATCCAGCATCAATGAATTAAGACAGAGGTACATAGCTACGCCCAACGAAAAAAGGAATGCATTGTTAGAAACAGATTTTGAGGGGGGGGGGGGGGGGCAAGATAGTAGATAGAATCATGAAAAGGAAATCTAATCTGTCTTTCTGAGCTGTGCATTGATCCATAGAGGGGGGTGGACAGACAGGACGGATGGGTCGGCCGGACGGACATGGTAGTGCCAGGTTGGACGGTGTAGTAGTGGGGCCGGTAGAGGGTGGAGGGACCCGGCCAGGCCAGGCAGCCAATGGAGCCATCAGAGAGAGGTGGAGGCCCTGTGTGAATGGAGAGAACCAGAACATAGGAGTAAATAGACAGAAGAAGGGGCCAGAGGTGCCCTGTGAAAGAGAAGGCATGCCCAAATAAAGAGGGTCAGCCTTGTGTTTTCACCTCATCCTCCCCTTCTGTCATTGCGACCCTCGTCCCGCTCTGTCCCCGGTCCCCTCACGCCACACCCCCTCCTGACACAGAGACAGACAAATGTCATCTCCTTTGTGGCCCTGGTCCAGCTTTGAAGAGGACCACTTTCTTTGTCCTGTGAGCTAATCCCTTTATGAGGCACTGCTGATTGTCCCTGTCCCCACACACACACACACACACACACACACACACACACACACACACACACACACACACACACACACACACACACACACACACACACACACACACACACACACACACACACACACACACACACACACACACACACACACACACACACACACACACACAGTGCCAGGCAGGCCCAGAGGGCTGGCCTTTAAAACCCACCCATCCTGGGTGTTAGTCTGTGACCACAGGAGGAGAATAGATCAGCTCAGAGAGAACACATGTCCCACCACAACACTGTATCTCTGGTACACAGGGTTACAGGCCTTCCCACCCCAGTCCCACTTGTTATTGAGTTTACTTTACACACTGGATTTGAAAAGAGCTATATACATACAAGCTCTCTCTGTACTCTGTCAAAGATGTGGACGTGCAACTCATGTGACCCAATGTGTGTTTTATAGTCCATATTTAATATTAACCGTGGAAGTGGTGCACAAACAGGTTGAGGAATGGCCAGTGAGAGAGAGTAAAGAGGGTTGTTCTGTTTTCCCCAGGCCTACTAGAGGACAAAAGGCCGGGAAGGAGTGACATTCTCTGGGGCCGGAGCGGGAGAGAGGGAGGGTACCGATTTCATGCCTATTGTTGATGGGGGTTAGAAAGAGGAATTCTTTCACTGAATCCGAAAGGCAACAAGTGGGGAATGGGGGACAGGCGGACAGAGGGAGAGGCGTCGAGGCTTTTGCCGTTCACCCATCTGAAAGATTGTGCTTTTCTCAGCCCCCTTCAGATTCATCCCTCAGCCTCGCCCAAGTTACAGGGCAATTATGGAAATGCAGCTTTGAAGCAGAGTACTGCTCTCTTTATGTTCTCCCGCCTGACAAAGCAAAGGGCTGGGGCCTTTTTATAGCACCCCTCTATAAAACATGCTTCTGCCCTACCATGCATTATTATAGCACCCCTCTATAAAACATGCTTCTACCCTACCATGCATTATTATAGCACCCCTCTATAAAACATGCTTCTGCCCTACCATGCATTATTATAGCACCCCTCTATAAAACATGCTTCTGCCCTACCATGCATTATTATAGCACCCCTCTATAAAACATGCTTCTGCCCTACCTTGCATTATTATAGCACCCCTCTATAAAACATGCTTCTGCCCTACCATGCATTATTATAGCACCCCTCTATAAAACATGCTTCTGCCCTACCATGCATTATTATAGCACCCCTCTATAAAACATGCTTCTGCCCTACCATGCATTATTATAGCACCCCTCTATAAAACATGCTTCTGCCCTACCATGCATTATTATAGCACCCCTCTATAAAACATGCTTCTGCCCTACCATGCATTACTACAGCACCCCTCTATAAAACATGCTTCTGTCTTACCTTGCATATATTCTTACATTTACTTTTTCTGTTATTAAATATTAAACTAAAGACTGGAATAAAGGATGAAATGTAGATATATGATAGTATTTCTAAAAGTATTTTTGTTAACTTGTTTATGGGGATTGTATATTGTTACGTTCCTGACTTTATCATATGGGTCTGTTGAAAGAGCTTGTTGACTATTGAAGATGAGCCGAGAGCTGGTGTATAAAATGTCTCCCGCTCGCTTTCCGGCCTCATTGCTCTGTGGAACAGCTGCATGGTTTTACCAGCGACAGAGACAGAGATAGGGGCAGAAAGAGAGAGAGAGAGAGAGAGAGAGAGAGAGGGAAAAGGAGGAGAGAGAAAGAGAGAGAGAGATCTCCGCTCTGCGCTCTCTCCTCACACGTCACTAACAGAGGCCCAGCAAACAGCCGCCCTACTCTTTCTCAGCTTTGTACATTAGTCAGCGGTGTAGCACAGAATTTAGCCGCACTGTGTGAACTAATAAGACACATTTTCTCCTGCTTTTGAGATGATCACAGGGGAGTGAGGTCTCTAGCAGGGCGAAGGGAGAGGCTCCCAGGACACAGCAGAGGCCTTGTACGACAGTACCTTTACACCCCCAACACATCTAACACATGCCAATACTGGCCCTTTCACTCATCACTGTTAATGAGAGGACATATTTTGGACTTTTCCAATATTTGTACAGACTTCATACATTGCATACAGGCCCCTTTATTCACAATCACATGCAGGCACTGACACTGGTTGAGTTCCAAGTGACACCCTATTCCCTAGGTAGTGCACTACGTTTGACCAGGGCCCTATACTACTTTTGACCCATAGAGCTCTGGTCAAAAGTAGTGCACTTTATAGGGAATAGGGTACCATTTAGGATGCCCATACGGTCTAGTCTCCTAGATCTAGAAGGACAAGAAGTAAACTCCTTGAGTCTCTAGGACGTGATTGGCTGCATGGTGGCTGGTGAAGGGAACTTAATAAATTCTTCCTCCTTGGAACACTGTCAAACAAGTCCTTTCTTACATCTTGCCATGAATACATTACAGACTGTGTGTGATTGATTAGAGACCCTCTGGAGAGGGTGAACCGATGAACCCACTCCCTCGGCTTGATTAATAGACTTTATTAAGAGACTGAGCTCCTTTTTAATAATAGTAATGTAATAGGGAGTCTACCCACTACTATCACCACTCTGGCTTCTCTCCTTCTCCTTCTCGGTTGCGCTCCAAATGACACCCTATTCCCTATATAGTGCACTTTTGACCGGAGAAAGTAGTGCACTACATAGGGAATAGGGTGCCATTTTGGGATGCAGCCCTCCTCTCCTTCTCTTCTTCCTCTCTCTTCTTTGATCCATATCCCAGCATACATTGCATTATATTCATTCATTCCCAGCATCTCCATCAAGCCATATCCATCACATCGCTATCAGCATGGCACAGTGGAGTTTGGAATCTCTCTACATTGCACACCGAGCAGGAAGACAATGGGTTTCCATTTTGTCTTTTGTGTCTCTCACGCTGCACAATATGAAAGCATTCAAAAGTCAATTGTTTTTTGTATCTTTTGCAAACAGCCTCTCTTGGCAATTTGGAAGGCAGGATTAATGTTGTGTACCGCTCCACATGCAGTTAACAGCCAAATTAGAATGACTCAATACTGGGTTCATAAAAAAGTTCTTGATAGTCAATATATCATAACTGAAATTATGGTTTTATTGCTCTGCACCTCGGTGGCAGAGCTGGTTATCAGTGTTATGACACAGCACAGATTGTTTGTGTAGTAGTGTGTGTGTGTGTGTTCCAGTCAGAGAGAAAGAGAACACCACAGAGGGACAGTATTTAGGCTCGCTCTACAGACAGACAATAAGCTGGTGACCAGTCTGCCAGTACAGTAGTGTGGGGGTGGCAAGGCAGTGGGCTGGGTACAGGTCTTAACTCCCTACCAGGAAGTTAGTCAGCCAATAGCCACCCAGTCAGAGCTCTACTGCTTATCAGTGTGACTGAAACAAGAGACCAGTGCTACGGTACAGGGCCAGCCAGGCCAGCCAAGGGACACACACAGCCACCACCACTTATCAACATAGCTAAATGTTGCAGTACACGACTGTGATGCAGGTGATTTATTCAAACAGTGATGCTACTGATAGGGGCATTACAGCTCTGACCCAGACAGATTATGTTTGCTTTACTGAGGCAATCTAGACGGCCACATCCAGGGGATGACTTCACCGCCTAGCTTAGCCTAGCCAGCCCAGACCTGACATACAGCAAACTGTGTGTGTGTGTGTGTGTGTACCTGTGTGGGTGTATCTGTGTGTGTGTGTGTGTGTGTATGTGTGTGTGTGTGTGTGTGTGTGTGTGTCTGTGTGTGTGTGTGTGTGTGTGTACCTGTGTGGGTGTATCTGTGTGTGTGTGTGTGTGTGTGTGTGTGGGTGTATCTGTGTGTGTGTGTGTGTGTGTGTGTACCTGTGTGGGTGTATCTGTGTGTGTGTGTGTGTGTGTGTGTGTGTACCTGTGTGGGTGTATCTGTGTGTGTGTGTGTGTGTGTGTGTGTGTGTGTCTGTGTGTCTGTGTGTGTGTATCTGTGTGTGTGTGTGTGTGTGTGTGTGTGTGTCTGTGTGTGTGCTGCTTGCTTGTTGTAAACGTGGGCAGGCAGTAGGTCAATACTGCAGGTATGAGGCCTTATCTGTATAATGATGATGCCTACAAGCGTTGGAGATGTAAACTCAGGTTATTGATTCCCAACACTTCTATACGGTGAGGAGTCTAACAGACGGAATCACAGTCTTCCATGTCTGACTGTCTGTTTGGAAGAGGACCATGGCCCATGGCCAGTGTTCACTCTAGTTCAAGTACTATTTGGGACTTTTCTATTTGTTCCATTGCATTAGGAAAGACCAATCAAGCACAGTATTTGATATTATTTTAAATACTAATTGAGCACGGGTCTGGTCCACTCAAAGAGGAGAGGTCGAGAGAGTAGGAGAGAAGAGGAGAGGAGAGGACAGGAGGCAAAAAGCACTCCCTTCTTCCCAACTTCTCTCTGTGCTTAGATAAACTTGTTGTCAGGCACATTGTGGCCCACTCCACGTGACACCTCACTCTGATAATGGCATTGCCATGCAAATGAGAGAGGGTGAGAGAGCAGCGACACCAACTGTGTGTGTGTGTGTGTGTTTTTTGTTTGTGTGTTTTGTGTGTACATTTTTTGCGTGCGTTTTGTGCACATGTGCATGTGTGCGTATTTGAGAATGAAAGGGTGTATGACAGAATTATTCAACAGCGCACAGTGTGAGGGGTGCCTTGTGTACAATGGGCATATTGAGGAATGCTATGTGTTTGAGTTATCAGTACTGATTATCCAACCAAACCAAACTTTATTCATCATTCATCACGAATTTGTGCTGAAATAGATTGTTGTGCGTTGCTGGAGCTGGGGTTGGAGTTGGATCATAACGCCCCTCACGCTGCCAGTCAGAGACTGCGTTCCCAAATGACACCCTATTCCCTATACAGTTCACTACTTTTGACCACTATATAGGGAATAGGGTGTCATTTGGGACGCAGACAGACAGACAGACAGACAGACAGACAGACAGACAGACAGACAGACTGGAAGAGGAAAGAGGGGGTTATTTTCGGAAGTGGCAGAAGAAGAAGAAGCGCATGGGCGAGCCGGGCAGCGCCCCATGAACGTTCCCCCTCCATCCCCAGCTGAGAGCCCCCTCTCTGGGCTTTGTCTTGCAGGGAGAAGGGGGTACAAGGAAGTGGCGCTCTCAGAAACGGGGAGGGGTGGGCGCTGTGTCACTTTGTCCTCCCTCTGAGGGGGCAGTGAGTACGTGCCGCCCTCTCTGTTGTCATGTTAAGACCACGGCACCACTCACTGGAACTGTATCCCCAGTATCCCCCATTCACAGACAGCCCAGCTCAACCCACATCACCCTCACACAGTACAGGGAAGGAGCAAAACATGGAGGAAGAAACATGGAGGTCATTCTCTAATACCCCATGCTTCCTCAAAGACAAAAGCTTGAGTATTTCTCAAAGAAATTAGCTCTGCTCCCATGCAGGAGCCGTGGAAAGGAAACGCTTGGTTAGTTGATGAAGAGGAGGGGTTAGGAGTTCGGACCTTCAGGTCCCATGGGACCATCATAATCTTCACAGCGTAGACTAGTTTTCCTCTGGGATGGACCATGGGAAAAAGCATGTCTAATGTCATTTCACAGGTAGATAAAGCAGGAGATTGGAGAGTAATTGACAGTAATAACAGATAGCTCTCAGAAATCCCTTGAGACATATCTTCTCCTCAATTGTCCAATGAAGATTTGCTGCTAATTTCGCTATGCATGCTAACGAAATATACAAACTCTGACCTGTGACCTTTGTACTCTAGTTTGAAGGTCATGGCTCTCCGTTACATACACAGATGAGGTCCTCTATCCGGAAATGATAAGACAAACAACAGAGAAGAGGTAAGGTCAGCGAGTTAAAGCAACAGCTGAGATGACAGTTAATTGGCCGAGAGCGTTTGTAACTGTCATCTATTTCTCCCAGGCTGACAGAGGAATCTCTCTCTCTCTAAAAAATCATCTCCACTCATCAGCTGTATTTCTCCCATAGTTCCAGTGGACATGCAGGGGGAAAATTATTATATTTGTATTACTTTATGGTTTTTATTTCATAATCATAGTGTATCTCATTGTGATACACAATAAACACTGAGAGAGAGAGAGAGACGTAGAGAGATGGGGGAGCGACAGTTTTTGCAGAGTTTGTCCGTCCGTCCGTCCGTCCGTCCGTCCGTCTGTCTGGTGTGAAAGGCGGTGTGAGAGGCGGTGTGAGAGGGAGATAATGGTCCTATCTCCACGCCACTCAGTGCTCCACTGGCACACAGCTGGCACACAGCTGGTCATCTCTTACTCCCTCCCCCCACCCTCCTAGTCCAGGCCCACTACAGAATTCCAGTGTAAAGGAATAGGAGTAGAGTGGGTTAAGAGAGAAAAACATTAGTGTTAATGTGAAGGAGGAGGGAGTCACACGGCATGGGGGCCTCCTTCTGCCCCCAGAATCCATCTGCAGCTCTGCAGGACTCGGCAGGAGGAGATCCGTCAGTGACGGACAGGTGTTCCTCAGCAGCTAGCCAATGACGTTGATTAAGGCAGCCCCCCGCACTTCTCTGATTCAGAGCGGTTGGGTTAAATGCATTCAGTTGTGTAACTGACTAGACATATTACTTTTCACGCTTCAAACCCCTCTAGTCTGGGGCCCAGTCACACCGCTCTATAGGCTCTCTATACACACTCCCTATACTGTTTATATTCCCTAATTTCTCCTGCATCATCCCTCTTGTCAATCTAACCCTAACCTTAGCTCTGGCTCCAACACTACCCTAGCTCCAACCCTAACCCTAACTCTGGCTCCAACCCTACCCTAGCTCCAATGCTACCCTACCATACCCCTCCTCCCTTTCATCCATCTACCTTCTCTCCTCCATCTGTCTTGTCCTTTCCCTCCATCCCTTAAAATAAAGTGTGGATAGACATTAGGGTGTGTGGCGTGAGATCTCCGCTACTGAAACCCTGGGCTCTCATGTTCACACTCACAGATATCCCCCACCTCTCTCCACCTCACCCTTTGCCAAGCCCCCCCTTCCCACAGGCTGTGCCCCCTGGAGAGGCCAGCTGACAGGACAGGGTCACGGCAGGGCAGGGTGGTGGCAGACTGACAGGTCCAGCACAGCAGGGTAGGGGACCTGATCCAACACCAGAATGTGCTGTCCATCCCCATGGACTGACTACCGTGGAGGTTGGAGCCCATACATCCACAGGACCTGTAGTGGCAGATGTAGTAGTAAAAGTCGTAGGGCTGAGAGAGAAGTAAAAGGGGAAAGAGGGAGCTGTCCTATAATCATCCTCTAACTGAAAGAGGGAGCTGTCCTATAATCATCCTCTAACTGAAAGAGGGAGTGTCCTATAATCATCCTTTAAGTGAAAGAGGGAGTGTCCTATAATCATCATCTAACTGAAAGAGGGAGCTGTCCTATAATCATCCTCTAACTGAAAGAGGGAGTGTCCTATAATCATCCTCTAACTGAAAGAGGGAGCTGTCCTATAATCATCCTCTAACTGAAAGAGGGAGTGTCCTATAATCATCCTCTAACTGAAAGAGGGAGCTGTCCTATAATCATCCTCTAACTGAAAGAGGGAGGGTTTTCAAGGCCTCCGCTCCGATAGCTTTATATCCCAAAATTACAGTGCCTGACATTGGGATGTTCCAGGAGGGCCAAGTGAAGAGACGGAGAGCGAGCTTGTCTTACTTCAATGTTTACATTCCGCAGATGTGCGAAAGCCTTATGAAATCTGCTCCACCACAGTTTTTTAAATACTTCACTTACGCAGGTGGGGAAACTGGAGAGTGGCCTGGCATGTCTGAAATAGGAGACCGGAGGAGGAGATTCCCAGGTGTCCTTACCTCGTCACTCAACCCACCAGAGCACAGCTGGCACACTACAGAAGTAAATCGGGCAGACCAACCATTACTTACTGTAAGCAATGAAGGGACCAACTCTGTGTCCTTGTGGTTAGATAGTGTCCGCCCTGAGATTGGAAGGTTTGGGAGTTCGATCCCCGGACGAGTCATACCAAAGACTGTAAACATGGCACCCCATGCGTCTCTGCTTGGCCCTCAGCATAAGTATATAGACTGGGGGTAAGGCCCTGCTATAGACTAGCATAGTGGGTGTGGGGGGTGTCCAAGGGGTGTATTTGTATATCAAGCTGCCTCACGTTCCAGCATGCACAATGTAACTTATATGGAGGGAATACCAAGTGAATTACAGATATAGGCCTGTGTCAAACAGAGAAAGGGTATTTGAAGCAGACTTATGGACGGAACAGGTCCAGATAGACAGAGGCGTGTGTAAAGGTGTACTTCTACATTAGGTCATAAGTCAACACGGGACAACACTGCTGCAGGGCAGATCAGATGTTGTTTTTCAACTGATAAGCCACTAGCTACTGACCTCGCTTAGTCATTAGCGTATGTTTTGATCGTTAGTTAACAGACAATTGAGGAATCCGAGGGGTCAAAAAGAGAAAGAGTTTTGCATGGTAGTTCATCTTGCTTCCTGTGACAATATGCAAACGATTAGGAAATTCAAATTACGTTGCACCATTTGCATACAAATGGCCCACTTTGCTGTTTTACGTCGGGGCAAAGTAGATGAACCACATGATCATGAGTTGTGGGTTTAGAGGGATTTTAAAAGTGCAAATATCATGTGCAAATGTTGTACAATCCAGGTGTGCAAAGCTCTTAGAGATTTACCCAGAAAGACTCACAGTTGTAATTGCTGCCAAAGGTGATTCTAACATGTATGGGGTATTGTGTGTAGATGGGTGAGACCAAACATACAGTGGGGAGAACAAGTATTTGATACACTGCCAATTTTGCAGGTTTTCCCACTTACAAAGCATGTAGAAGTCTGTAATTTTTATCATAGGTACTCTTCAACTGTGAGTGACGGAATCTAAAACAAAAATCCAGAAAATCACATTGTATGATTTTTAAGTAATTTATTTGCATTTTATTGCATGACATAGGTATTTGATACATCAGAAAAGCAGAACTTAATATTTGGTACAGAAACCTTTGTTTGCAATTACAGAGATCATACGTTTCCTGCAGTTCTTGACCAGGTTTGCACACACTGCAGCAGGGATTTTGGCCCACTCCTCCATACAGACCTTCTCCAGATCCCTCAGGTTTCGGGGCTGTTGCTGGGAAATACGGACTTTCAGCTCCCTCCAAAGATTTTATATTGGGTTCAGGTTTCAATTTTCTAATAATTGCGCCAACAGTTGTTGCCTTCTCACCAAGCTGCTTGCCTATTGTCCTGTAGCCCTTCCCAGCCTTGTGCAGGTCTACAATTTTATCCCTGATGTCCTTACACAGCTCTCTGGTCTTGGCCATTGTGGAGAGGTTGGAGTCTGTTTGATTGAGTGTGTGACAGGTGTCTTTTATACAGGTAACAAGTTCAAACAGGTACAGTTAATACAGGTAATGAGTGGAGAACAGGAGGGCTTCTTAAAGAAAAACTAACAGGTCTGTGAGAGCCGGAATTCTTACTGGTTGGTAGGTGATCAAATACTTATGTCATGCAATAAAATGCAAATTAATTATTTAAAAATCATACAATGTGATTTTCTGGATTTTTGTTTTAGATTCCGTCTCTCACAGTTGAAGTGTACCTATCATAAAAATTACAGACCTCTACATGCTTTGTAAGTAGGAAAACCTGCAAAATCGGCAGTGTATCAAATACTTGTTCTCCCCACTGTATATTTAATCAATTTTGAATTCAGGCTGTAACAGAACAAAATGTGGAATAAGTCAAAGGGTATGAATACTTTCTGAAGACACTGTACATGGTGAGAATGCAATACAGTTTCTGGAGAAGTGCAAATATTATCTGTAAGATGGTTCCATGATGTTTATAAAACATTACATTTGCGAGCACTGTAACGGTAAGTGGACTTTCCCCTTTCTCTTTATATTGGATGTTTATGCAGCTCCTGTCAAAAGTTTGGATGTAAGTAAAACCCTCCATAGTCTAAGTTGCCTTGTCTGTATTATATAAACCCACGGGGAGAAATTATGGTACCTGTAACTGTATTTAGACATGGCCTATTTAAAACAAGTTGTTGTTTCATTTTAATTAGCATTTGATTAGAATTATACGCTGTCTTTTTAGGCCTTATCAATAGCCAAGTTAATTAAATGTTGCTTATTGATTATATTTGGCATGTCCATATCCAGACTACAATTTACAGTAGGCCTAGCACCTATATCAGTGTGAATACTATAGCCTATGTTTAACAATGTATTTCAGTATTGAAGTAATTTAATTAGAGCTATGTGGACTACAAACATGTTTAGCAAATATGGGGCAGGCTTTTTAAGGAAATAGGCTATAAGGACTAACATTCTAACTGGAGTTGATGACAACGCAATACATTAAAGATTGTAAAAACACAACCACATATTTAGCCATGGAGCACGTTCTGATTGGCCAGTGAGGGGCCAAGCTGTCACGAGTCGGGACGGTGAGAGACCAAGGCGCAGCGCAGTTGAAGTTTGACATGTTTTAATTATAATATATAAATTCCAAAACAATGAATGAACAAACTCTACAGAATAACAATGATATTGAATAAATCTCGACGTAGACACGAAATATACAAAGTAAACCGCTACCAGAAGACGCACTTACTTTAACACTGTGACATAGAATATACAATGACCCACAAACCCGATGTGGAACATACAAACATATGTAGGATCCCTAATTAGAGACAATGCACTGCAGCTGCCTCTAATTAGGGATCCAAACCAAACCACCACCAGAAACAGAAATAATAGATCTGTCAGACTCTGACCAAGGCCAGAGCCTGACACAAGCTTTGACATTTTTATTTAAAAACAGCCCTTTTGTGTCACCCCCGGCTACTGCGACCATAATTCCGCTTGTGAAAATCGCACAAATATTTCTGATACACTCCCGAACCTATAACGCTACCGCCAGCGTTTGGTTTGGTAAAAGAGCCCTGTGAGTGCGTCACAAATTGCAACCTATTCCCTATATAGAGCCTTACTTTTGACCAGACCCTTATGGGTTGCCCTATGAGCCCTGGTCAAAAGTAGTGCACAATACGGAATTGGGATACAACCACTGTGAGCACTGTTGAGGACAGCAAAGCACCTCCAGATGATGAGGACATGAAACGGTTCCATAATATCACCCAGAGAGAGAGAGAGAGACGCAGAACAGTTTACGCTATGTATAATCTAGAATGAGATGACTGCATGCAGAGCTACAAATTAAATAAAGGAGCCAATCTGGATGCCATTATCATTTCCCCCATTGCCCTACATCTTCGTAACGTTTAAATGACATAATAAATATGAACACCACAGTATCAAACACAACCCCTAACCAGTATTTGTTTTGTGGGAACGTTTGGTAGAAAATGAAAAGCTGCACACAGTAAACACAGATTGTTCCACCATAAATTTGCGATGAGGCGCGGTAGGCATGCACCAAATGTTTTGTGCTTGGTGCGGTGGTAATGGGTGGCAGATTTGTTGGAAATTACTGGTTAAATTAGGGTTCGTCAGGCTGCTGATGGCATTACACCACTCATTCTCTTCCAACAGGCCCCAGAGAGGGAACACCACCAGGGGTCAACCTGCAGACAAACTAACTACGGTGGCCTAGAACAACTAGATTCAACCAAGTTTTTTTGTCGGAGCAAATGGTCGGGACAAAAAATAAACTGTAACAATAATTTCTTAATTTGATTACATTGAGACACAATCACGTCTCTTTTTTTTGTTTGTGGGAATACTTGGGAACAGATTTCCTAACCTAAGCACAATTTTTGCTGAATTCCTGGTAATTTGACAGTCTTTTTCTTTTACTAAAAGCATTGGTGGGCAAAAACATATCAGTTTCGGACCAGTTTTGGCCTAAAGGAAACGGTAGGGCTAGCTACTGCTAATGGGTACTGATCTCTCAATTTAATGTTAAGAATACATTAAACCAAAGGCATGACTGACCATAACTAACCTTTCTTTTTAAACACATATCACATAAGGCCTTCCCACTACTAGAACCCATCCCTAAAGGCCCTGCTCAGTTACAGCTAAAGCTAATGCTAACCATAACACTGAGGCTAACACCTCATTCCTATTGAAGTGCCTGGGGAGAATATGGCTCACAATAGCAATACATTATCTTAATCTGATTGTAAAGAGCTGCCTAAATACACATCCAGCATGGGTAATCAGCCACTCACAAGTGGTTTTAGGAGTCTGACTCAACTCTCTACTTCACCCGCCTCACCGGCTCCACCCACCCCATCTTAACACAGACCTCTTCTATTGTGGCTTCCCGCTCCACTCCCCAGACTGGGATCCATTTCCCAAAGTCTTCCCTTCCTGCTCTGAGGGACTTTTTCCACATCTCAGGGCCAGGCTTCGATTTATTAGAGTCCTCCTCAACCAAGATGTCATCTTCACCATGTTGGTTTTGAGAGTGAAGGGAGAGGAGAGAGAAGTTTGGTGTTGAAGAGTGATGTCTACCCAGCTGAGATGGAAGGCAGTGTGTGTGTGTGTGTGTGTGTGTGTGTGTGTGTGTGTGTGTGTGTGTGTGTGTGTGTGTGTGTGTGTGTGTGTGTGTGTGTGTGTGTGTGTGTGTGTGTGTGTGTGTGTGTGTGTGTGTGTGGGTGTGCGCGTGTGTGTGTGTGTGTGTGTGCTCCAACACCAATACCCCTACAGACATGAGGAAAGCATCTTGATTTATAACAATCTTTATTAATAGAGCGAGAGAGAGGGATGAAGGAATATCCCGATAAGTTAGAATAACATTGTAATTGAGCATGTCTGCCATGCTACAGGCAGCTCACAACGCAACACAGGTGGAACTCTGTAAAAGATTAGGAAAAGTTTGTTTTATAGTTTTATAAAGAATAAAACATTTTACCTGACCAGCAGAGCCACAGACTCTCCTGTAACATAGCAGAACAATTACTTTAATTTCTTTAATAAACTAAGATTTTGACATTTAAATGGAGCCATATTTCAAACCTCCAACCTAACCATGGCACATTCCCTGGTAAGATAATGAAACAAAGAGACCGTCCATAGCATTTGAATCATATCAGACAGAGACAGAGACAGAGAAAAAATTATATTGAGAGACAGAGAGAGAGAACGAGACTACATAGAGGGAGAGAGAAAGAAAGAGAGAGCGAGAGAGAGGGGGGGTTGCAGAGATATGGAAAAACTGTTTGTGTGTAATGGAGCTCTGATGGTTTCAAAACAACATGTTCCTCCGTTCCAAACATGGGGTGTCCTGTCCCATTCCCTTCCCCTGATCAGAGCTCCGGGCTGGGGCACGCTGCCCTCTGGCCCCGGGGGACCTTCCAGACCATCCAGGTCTGTCACTTCATCACTTTGGCTGAGTCGCAAATGGCATCCTATTCCCTATATAGTACACTACTTGCACCATGGTCAAAAGTAGTGCACTAGGGAATAGGGTGCCATTTGGAACACTGCCTTCATGCCCCTGTGAGAACTCTGTCTTGGGACAGGCCTGGCAAATCACTGGGGGATGTGTGACACTCAGTGGCTGAGTAAAGCGTGTCGCACCGCTGTGAGAAGTCATTGACGATAACTGGCTCTCCACCTCACTCCATCCCTCCCTCCTTCTCAGTCACAGCCGCATGACCCAGGCTAAATATATACACTTAAGCACTTACACACTGTTTCCTCTCTCTCTGTGTCTGGGCTAGCGTCCACTGTGTGTCCCCAGTGCCCTTCCCAGTAAGTCTAAAATAAGAGCTGCGTACCATTAGCATAGCTTAGCCTATCATTAGCCTAGCATTAGCCTAGCACAATGGGAGACGTCCAGTTTAATGATAGTTAAGCGAAAACACAGTCAGCAAATCAAGTTCCTGTTGGAACCTTGGCAGTTGTACAGGTTAACTGTAAGGATCCAGGGTCTGGTTAACAGCAGAGCAGAGGCCAGAAAGTGACTCTGCTTCTATGTTACACTGTAGCCTATACTGCTGTCAGCTCTACTTAAATAAAGTTAAATATGGTAATTGCTAGTGAGTGGGAGCGTTTCTGTAACGGTAAGTGCAGTCTCCATCCTATGAAAAATTGCCCAAATGATCCAAAAAAGTTGCTTCTGTACAATGTACCTCAAGGAGACTTGAAAGTGTATAGCGCACGTGAACACACACTCACGCTACACTACAAGCCCTCTCTTATTTGTGCAAACTCAATCAAATGACTTTTGAATAGCAATAAAGCAGTCTTTATTTTGCTTGGCTGGGCTGTGATCCCGCTAGCCCCTCACCCCCACCACAGCAGGGATCAGCTTTCCCCACAGAAACCCACTGAAGCCCTGCCACGGCGGCTGGAGACAATCAGCCTGAACGCTCCTTAGATATTCCTACCTCCTTTCAAAGCACAAATTCAATTTATGGACACATTTATTACCATGTCTGTCAGTGACTAAAAGGAGTTTCATAATCAGGAGCACACATCAGATCTGGTCACAACAAGGGCTGCTCGTTTGGCCAATCGGAGCTCTATTACACGGTCAGGGTCGGCCCGATCTACAGAGGGCAGGGAAACATGAGCAAAAAAAAAGACTAGGTAGTTAGACATGGTCTGGGGGCCTTTCAGATGTAGCATTTAAAAACTGATCTGATTTAAGAGTTGGGCCGTCAGGAGAAAATCTGTTAACTCAGTACCAGTGCTGAGTCTAGGTCTACAAGCACAGGCCTGGGGATCGCATAGTACACCACCCGTCCAACACTACACAGGAATCCTCACTCGTACTGGTGAGATCTGATGTTATCAAGCACACATTTGTGTTCTAATGATGGTATCTGTCAGTAACAAAGTAGCACAGCTATGTTTTTAAAGCGTTGCCCCACTCTGTGTGTTACACAAATATTTTCCATTGTTTGTCACAGATATTTATCCTCCAAAAATGACATGAACTCTACTTTTAAAGTCCCATAAAGCACACAGAGAGCAGGCTGTTAGGCCAGCTATAATAACACAGAGGCCTGAGCGATTTACTATCCCTGCACTGCTTGTGAAACATAGATTCTAATGAGTGCTCTACAGTCAGCGCGTCAGACCACTCTGGAACATACAGGGGCACAGACTGGAGCAAGCCCTTCTGGCTGAGAGCTGTGATCTGTGGTGTGTGTACGGTAACATAATGGGACACAATGGCAGTGATGTCTTGAGAGTTATTTGTTCATACACACACACTCACACATACGCCAACAGTCCCTGCCTCTTACCCATGTTTCCCAGGAGACACACCTTGGTCGCTGCCTATTAATCAACGTGCTCTTACAAAGGCCCAGCATAAACCATCGCTTGTACCCACTGCAGTAAAAAATTAAAAATACAACTGTGTCCAGGAAAAGCTCCCCCTAGAGGCGAACCAGGAGGTAATTCAGTTTAGGAAACGAAGTGTGTCCTTCATTAACCGAAAGATCACATTTTACTGCGGGAACGACACATTTAGTGGTGCGGGGGGCTTTGTGAAACCTCCCGGAGAAAGCTGCTCTGTTTGTCTTCAAGAGTAATTAGGGTGGCTATCACCCGACACTCACACAGGTAATGCACTGGTCGGGGGCCAAGGGCACATTATATCATGGCCTGACCGACTGGCCCGATTCACTGCAGTCGCTAGCCGCTGGAAAAATATGCCCAGAAACTGAAAACCACATTTCCAAGAAATTGCCAGCTTGTCCCCTATGTTGGTTTTGGACGAGGCCCTGTGCCGGAGCTTAGGGTTGCTGCCGGGACTTGGTGCCAGGATCCTTAAAAAACAGTAACTGATATCTTATTTTCCCTCGTACTGCCCTGAAACCTTTCTGTTAATAAAATGGAGCAAATCCCAGCGGAATGTTTTACACGTTTACTAGGTGTACGTCAAGGTGAGATACAACACTGGTGAATTATAGGCCATATTATAAACAGGGGAGTTGGACTGGGAGGAGGAGAGAAGAGTTCAGGAGAGGAGAGGATGGATTCTGAGAGTGGGTGACAGTTCTAACTACCATATATAAATCTGTCCCCCGCTATGTTCTACACAAACCACAGTGCCCGCTACAGCCAGTGAGCCCCACACATCAAACTTCATAACCCTAATAGAAGTAGCCAGAATGATAAATAAAACAGTATATAGAGTTTAGTCAAAAAGATCAATGAGTTTAGATGTCTTGAGGGAGCAGACTAATGTATCCATGCCATCTGCAGAAGCACTGGGTCGAGATGTGTGTGCATGTGTTTGTGCGTGTGTATGATTTCATGTGCGTGTGTGTGTGTATATTCTTGCATGTGAGGGTGTGTGTGTGTGTTAATGTTTCTGGTTGGTGAGTTAGGGAGTGGGGAGAAGGTCGTCGGGTCGTGGTAGCTATTTGGTGACAGCTGTATGTGAAAATCACTTATGATATTACAAAGCAACATAACAGAGCAACTGCTAACCGATGACAAGTGCTTTGTTGGGGCTGTGTTCGTGCCTTCTTGGTTAGGATCACAGGTCTGGATGTACTAATGGGAGAAAAGAGATCCAATTAGGGATGCAGACCACGCCGGCCCCAGTCATTTCCAAACCACTTTAAATGTGTAATAAATGATCAAATGAGACAACTCCTTTTAAGCTCACAGTAGGGTTTTCTTTCCTCAAGAGCACATTTGCTTTAATAACGGAGTGTGGCTTTGATTCAAACTCTCAGCAACCTCTCTCTCCCCTCCCTGGGTTTGAGGGCTGTTAGAGAGGGGGACCAGGGGTCTGGAAGACCAACATGTCACAGAAACTGGGACTGTTCTGCAGCAGTTCAGGGGGAGTTCCCCATACTGCCATTAACGTTGTACAACCAGTCTGTACAACCAGTCTGAGTGACCTAAAGTGGAGTTCATCAAACAGGATATTAAAGCAGCTAATCCATCAACACAGTGTGCCTATGCCTAGGTCCTGAATGTCACCACAGACAGATGGCGAGGAGCAGACATGGTTCTCCTTTCCTGAGATCAACCAGTGAAAGAACACACACACACACAGACACAGGGTTCCAACTGGAAGACGTCACCACTAAAGATCACTTTACACGGATCAAGGGGACATCTAAAAAATGAAATAACAAAATGGAATCAAATTTTTACATGTTCGCTGGAGTTCAATTAAAATGTGATTAGGGCTAGCATTAGAGGGATGTGTGGTCCACCCTGGTGCACAGGACCCTGCTATCCCCAGCCCTGGTCATGTTACCATGGGGATTACCCCTGACAGGCTAACCCCTGACCCCCAGACAGGTGCCTAATGGGAAAGATGGGAGGCCAATCATGTGCTCATACCACATTGGGGGAAAACAAGGGGGTCCACTGGATGCCTGGGGGATACACTCTCCATACCATAGGGCATACGCAAGCAGGCATGTACACACACACGCACACATGCAACCACGCGAGCACGCACTCACACACACATGGAAAAGGAAAAATGGGCCGATTCTCGGTCAGTGAACACACATGCTATAAGATACGCTATCAGACCACTCACATAGGGCCGAACCCAGGAGCTCTCAGACCACTCACATAGGGCCGAACCCAGGAACTATCAGACCACTCACATAGGGCCGAACCCAGGAGCTCTCAGACCACTCACATAGGGCCGAACCCAGGAACTATCAGACCACTCACATAGGGCCGAACCCAGGAGCTCTCAGACCACTCACATAGGGCCGAACCCAGGAACTATCAGACCACTCACATAGGGCCGAACCCAGGAGCTCTCAGACCACTCACATAGGGCCGAACCCAGGAGCTCTCAGACCACTCACATAGGGATGAACCCAGGAGATCTCAGACCACTCACATAGGGCCGAACCCAGGAGCTGTCAGACCACTCACATAGGGCCGAACCCAGGAGCTGACTATACTCATCACTAAACCTCATCCCTGTGTCCATGTCTCTAGCTATCTGACTATCCTCATCACTAAACCTCATCCCTGTGTCCATGTCCCTAGCTATCTGACTATCCTAATCACCAAACCTCATCCCTGTGTCCATGTCCCTAGCAATCTGACTATCCTCATCACTAAACCTCATCCCTGTGTCCATGTCCCTAGCTATCTGACTATCCTCATCACTAAACCTCATCCCTGTGTCCATGTCCCTAGCTATCTGACTATCCTAAACACCAAACCTCATCCCTGTGTCCATGTCCCTAGCTATCTGACTATCCTCATCACTAGAGTAAAGCAGACACAGACTGCTTCCATTCTGTGTTGGTTACCAACCATGTTCCACAGAGCAGACTAAATAGCCTGTGTTTGTCATCATCACAGTGCTCCATGTTACAAACACACATACCCAACATCCAACACCTTACAGAGACCTCTACTTACCCTGCTGCCTGCCTGTCTCTGGGGTAAACCGCTTTCCTTTGGTGGCCAGGAGGAAGTGACCAGTGGTGGGGTGGATCCAGGGGGGGATGGATGGGGGGATGGGAGAGGTAAGGGCTGAAAGTGAAGGAAGCCTACAGGATGAGTGTTATCACAGTACAACACAGCAGAGACAGGGACCAGGGACTGGGGGGGACCACTCTGTAACCTCAAGGTTTTATTTCAGTTGCGTCATACAGAGGCACTGGGAGAGGGATAATCAAAGTGGTCCAGTTTCCATGCCTTGGCTCTGGCTGTGATTGAATTATGTGAAGACATAGGGGGAATAGTAGTCAGTGTTTCATCCTAATACACAGAGTGTTATACTCAAACCTCGAGGTAGACAGGGTTGTAGAACACATACAGTTACAAGCTGTATCATCACCAAAAAGCATTATTCTGTATTAGTCCCAGTGGTTCTAGGAACAGCCACAGGGGAAAGGGAAGCTAGTTGTGTTATGTGGAACAAAGTGGTGAAACAGAGCAGTGAGTTGGAGGAATGTAAAACAAAGTCAATCCACACTTTACACTTTCTCCAACAGCAGACAGACAGACCGACGTTCTGTCTATCTGAAGGACGGGAAACGGAACACACGCGGGTGGTGGACACACACACACACACACACACACACACACACACACACACACACATATATAGTGCTGTTAAATTCCCCTCATTTAAAGATCATGACCTGTTTCCACACATGCATTATCTCTTAAGAAAAGCCTCCATGCAGTGGAATCAATTAAAACCTAACAGACTGAATGCAGGATTAAAAAACACACAACTGCAAGTCTAGCTAGCGCTGATAAGGGTGTTTGGGATCCTCATATATCAGATAAAATGATTATCCAATAAATAGTTGATTTAGCCTTTAAATAGACCAGAGCCAGATTATGGGTGTCTTTTAAAGTCTAAATGCCAAACAGCTTCGATCTGTGGCGTATTATTTTTAAGCGCCCATATTTCTTAATGCTAAATAGAACCACTCTGCATGGTGTTTCTAAGCCCCTGTTGTTGTCAAACACACTTAACGACTTTCTGCACGCATCTGTGGTGAAAACAGAGCAGCCAGAGTTTCACTTATCAAGAACAAATGTAGACCAGATGATTTGGGGAAACACAACTCCAAGGCACTGGTCCACTCGTAGTACTCTGCACATTAAAATACTCTTTAAGTATTCTGTTATTTTTTATTTTACATAGTGACACATAAGATAAAGGGAATACATTAACCAACCGTATGCAAAGTAACCCGCTCTGTGAGAACTACATGGGGTCAAAAACCTAATCATAAGTGTGAAAGTCAGCCCTATGATACATTACCAGTATATAACTATAATATGAGTGTAATATCACCCAGGAAGTGTCTTTAGGACATTAATCACATGCTGACAACCTGTTAATGTAACGGCAGCATAGAGAGGCCACACAGATAAGGATTAATCAATCAGGATTCTAAAGGACACTAGGCCTACATCAGAACTAAAACCCCTTCAGTTTTGGAGAGCATCATCCTACTGTGTAAATAAGGTCTTGCTGTTTGAGCGTATTACAATGAAGGATATTTTCCCTGTGTAGGCTACATCCGTGGAGTCCATGGACCACATTAATAGCCATAACCATTATGGATTTGAGGGTGGGGTTAGTAACAATCCCTACATCTCAACTATCGTGAACTAGCGTACTAAGTCCTTATTAGAGCACACTAGTGCATGGTCCCTCTTCTCCCTCATGTATATCTAGCTGGGGGATTGGTAGTGGAGTCAGGGCAGCAGCTACTGTAGAACAGAGAGGTGAGGGCAGGGTCTGTTTTGCTCTAGAGGCCAGGCCTCTTTATCTCCCCCTGTCAGAATGAATGGTGTTTGAGCCCCTCCTAACTAACTAACTCATCCCCTGGTCAACATGACCTAGTCCCAGGACTCCTACCTCAACTCTGCATCCACCCACACACACGTTTAACAGGCTCATATGTGTCTTACTGTGTGTACACTCACAGACACACAGATACTCAGGGATACTGACTTCTAAAGGTTATTCATACTCACTCACAGTCTGTGAATGTTTACTTGCACACAGTAACACACAGTTGCAGTACATGATAACACACTACTGTACTTTGCTGTGCTTTTGATCTCTGGCCATCCTGTTACATCTCTCAGTTCTGTCGAACACAGCCAATCTGAAATACAGCTCACTGTTTCTTTGACTCTATCTCTCTCTCTTTCTTACAGGATGGGTATCTTTCGCTCAGCTCACATCACAGTCATACAAACGGCAATTAAAAGGGATGTGCCACCCTAACTTTGTGTGGAGAGAGAGAGAGTGCAGTGAGACTGTAAAACACCTCCTCTCCTCTCCCTTTCAAAATGATGACTGATATCGTGTCTATTGATCTTTATTACAATAGCAGCAAGCTGTAAAATGTTTGATGATTTTGTACAGATCTTAGTGCCCCTCATTCATAATTACCACTACACATGTAGAACCAAGGGTAACTTCAGAAGGGGGAGAAGTCTCGCTGGGCCTTGGCTTCACAGAGAGGAAGCTCACAGCCCTAAGGCTATCATTCCTCTTGCCATATACCTGCTCCCGAATGCTGCAACTTAGTTTTTACAAAGGTCAGATTATATTATGAGAATTGAGTTTAAATAAGAAATGACTGACTTCTCTTCCATCCAGCAGTACTAACTCCACTTTATTTTTGAATCATGGATTTTGATTTTGACAAGAACAAGAAGAAGTACTAGGGGGAGTAAAGGGAACGGATGGGAATGTTCTGCTCATTTGCTAGAACACAATCCACCACCTGGTTTACTGCGTAAATGGACCTGAAATCCCTGAAGTCTGGGCTTTAAAAGCTACTCATTACGTAAGGTAAGTACTTTACAATGTAGAATCTGGCAGTTCTTCTTGTTAGCTCACCCCTCCCCTTTGCATGTGTGCCATCTCTGAAACACAACAAATGAGGTAAGAGAAAATAAAACAGAGTGAGAGAGAGAGAAAGAGAGAGAGGAAGAGAGAGAGAGAGAGAGAGAGAGAGTTAATGGAGGTGAATTATTCTAACACTTTGTCCCAGGTCTGGAGAGAAACAGAAACACTGCCACTCTGCCTGAACACAAACACGCTCCACACTCCTCCTCTTCCTCCTGTGCCATGCTTTCTGGGACACGTAGGCAGCATATGCAGCACATCAGGCCTAGGGCCCCCATCCTCCTCTGTCCCTGGCCTGCTCAAACTTTAATGGCTACGGCGCTGCTCTGTGTGGGGGAGAGAGTCAGAGGAGACGAGCAGACACAGTCAGCCACATGGGTTTGGATCTGTTGCCCCACTCCACTGTCTGTTTACATTACAACAGAGAGAGAGCCAGCCACTCTCCTCTCCATGGGATACTCTACTGTGGGTCTGAAAAGAAAGAAAGAAAGAAAGAAAGAGAGAGAGAGAGAGAGAGAGAGAGAGAGAGAGAAAGCCAGAGAGAGAGAGAGAGAGAGAGAGAGAGAAAGCCAGAGAGAGAGAGAGTGAGAAGGAGAGAGAGAGAGAAAGGGAGAGAGAGAGAGAGAGAGAGAGAGAGAGAGAGAGAGAGAGAGAGAGAGAGAGAGAGAGAGAGAGAGAGAGAGAGAGAGAGAGAGAGAGAGAGAGAGAAAGAGAGCGAGAGCGAGAGATCTAGATAGAGTATGGGAGAATGGTTTACATACTATACCAGACAGGAAGAGAAGAGCATCCTGGCATCTCTTGAATAATGTATGAAGCCCTAGCTGTTCCAGTCCAGATATACGGGCGAGGGCAGCAGTGAGGGTAACCCTGATTTGTGCCCTTTAGCATTGTTTAAGAAATGAATAATGGATGGGTTAAACGATGAAGTTAAGAGTGAATTAGGAGGAGGGTGCTGTGTTCAGCTGGATTTATGTAGAGGAGGATAGAAGTTGTCACAGTAACAAAATAAAGGCCCTTACAGCAAGGATAATATATTGTTGGAGATCTGATCCAGAGAAGGTTGATAGCAGTGTCTGTCTGTCTCTCTGTCTGTCTCTCTGTCTGTCTGTCTGTCTGTCTGTCTGTCTGTCTGTCTGTCTGTCTGTCTGTCTGTCTGTCTGTCTGTCTGTCTGTCTGTCTGTCTGTCTGTCTGTCTGTCTGTCTGTCTGTCTGTCTGTCTGTCTGTCTGTCTGTCTGTCTGTCTGTCTGTCTGTCTGTCTGTCTGTCTGTCTAGAAACGGACTTAGAGGCAACCAGACTCAGCATCACCAACCGAGGCTACCATTGATTAACATTTAAAATCCAGGGAATACTTTGTAAATGAAAAGAAAAACAAACTTTGAGCTCTTCAAAAGTGATGGAGAGGGAGGGAAAGGGGAAAAAGAGAGGGGGAGAAAAAGAGAGAGAGAAAAAACGTGATGCACAGTACACAGGAAGCATTTTCACATAGCGCGTCATGTATAAGTCATGAAGGCCTGACAGAGAACGGCACATTCTCTATTCCCTTTGGCTGTCTCATGCTGCCAGCTGCGGGAGGCAGGATGAACAAGTTGTTCCGGGCCCTCTTTCTTTCCCTCCCTCTCATTCCTTTCCCTGCTCTCTTTCCCCCCTCTCCCCTCCCTCTCTCTCTTTTCTTGCCCCTCTCCCAGCCTGGAGGTTCCCATGCAGAAGGATCCAGGCCGGATTGGAGGCAGGCAGGCAGGGTTGGGCAAGGTGGGGTATCATAGGCCACTCTCCTGCTGCCGCTGCTACCCTGATCCTGCCTGTGCTCTGCTCTGCTCCAGTACAGTAGCCCTGTGTTCAGCCAGTCTGACAGATCTCAGGCTGAACATCGCCAAGCACCCCGGGACTCAACACCACACAGATCCAGCAGCAGCTCCAGCAGACATCCTCTCCCTGCTTCCCTCCTCTCTCTCCCTTTCTCGCTCTTCCTTTTGAGATTCAATAGCAGCCCTAGAGGCATGGAAAGAAAGCGAGAGAAAGGGAATGTAAAAACATCTAGGGCTTTATTTACAAAGGGCCCAGGTATTGCTCAGGCTGGTGTTAAATCTTGGGAAGTGATTTATTTTCTGCCCATGTGTGGCATCGTTCCCTGAGGCGTAACTCAGTGGTGGACCGGCCTCTCTCTCTCTCTCTCTCTCTCTCTCTCTCTCTCTCTCTCTCTCTCTCTCTCTCTCTCTCTCTCCTCTCTCTTCTCTCTCTCTCTCTCTCTCTCTCTCTCTCTCAATCGCCCGCCTGTCGCAATTTACTGTGGCTGCAGAGGGTCATAAAAGAAGAATGGATTAATCTGGAACACGACATAAACAATATGACTGTGACAGCCCTATTAAAACTTGTGCTACTCAGCGTCAATTCTCCCCCAGCCCAGTCCAGCCCAGCCTGCTGTTCACTCATCAGAGAGCGAACGAAGAAAACCCCAAATGGTACCCTATTCCCTATATAGTGCCCTATGGACCCTGGTCAAAAGTAGTGCACTATAATGGGAACAGGGTGCCATTAGAGACACAGACCTAAGGTCCACAGGCTTGTTATTGTGCTTCCCAGGGTATCATGTTCAGTATAAGAGGCGTTCCACATCTACATATAGCAGCCGGACCTTTTAACTGTTTAACCTTTAGACATCATCGGCTGTATCGGATGTACCCGTCCAGAATGGTGGCTCCCTGAGCGCTCGTTAGCCAGGCCGGGATGCTTCCTGTCCCTGTGTCCCGCCCCCTAGCCCTGTCCTGGTGGTAGGGTGACCTCTTCTTCTTTTTGCATGAGGTTGGGTTCTTGACGTAGGGAATGTTCTTTGGTCGCTTCTGCTGGCATGGGACCTCCTTGGGATACACGCAAAGATACATAAGCAGACAGACAAGCATGTAAGTACCACGATCACACAAACAAACACACACACACACACACACACACACACTCCATATTCCATTATTGTGATCTATTCTGGATCATACTGATGGGCTCGTTTGGAATGGCCTCCTTGGTACACAGTGTGCACACAGCCTCCTCCATCAGCTGCTCTTTGACCCCCCAGGGGAGAGTTCACTCAGCATCCCCATTGAACCCCCATAACCCCTAAATGTTAGTGTTTGTTTGTCTCACTCCTGTCTCAGCCATTTCTCCAGCTCCATCTCTGTCAGGGACAGGTGTACACTAAGCCACTCAGAAAACACACACAAAGACACAGCATTCATCTTACCACAGCAGCTTTTAACACATTTAAAAATCAGCCACATGTCCAAAAACTCCCAACACAACAGAAACCGTTACTAATTTATAACCCTGGATGGATGGAGCCAAGAAACTTCCAGACGAATAAGGGCAGAAAGAAAGGAGAAAGAAATCCGCGAAATTGAAATCAATAATTTCATTAAATGCAGAGCCTATTCTGCTCCTGCACCGGCTCAACTTCCCCTCAAAAAACAACAACAACACAAGGAAACAGCAGAGAAACAAGAGTTGACCTTTGACCAGTGGCCAACCATTCCATTTATTTCTCCCTTATCACACTGCTGATCAGAAGAGGCAGCTACACTGATAATGCCCCAGGATAATAGCGAGACCAGGCAGGAGCTAACGACAGAGAGACAGGCCAGAGAAAGGCCTGAAAGAAAAATACCTTTTTGCTGTCTTCCTTTTCTCACACACACACACACACACACACACACACACACACACACACACACACACACACACACACACACACACACACACACACACACACACACACACACACACACACACACACACACACACACACACACACACACACACACACACAATGTGATATATGGAGGGCCCTTAGGAAAGTTTTACAAGGTTTGTTGTTCTGGAGCTCGTTGTTTGTGCTTCTAATTCAAGGTATCCCATCAATAACTGAGGGAACATCTTATGTGTGTGTGTATTGTTTGGTAGTCTGACAGCTAACAAGCACTGGGGCTATTTGCTGCAAACAGAGGTAACACATACTGGTTTCTGTGTGTGCACTGACCAACTGCCAACATAAAACTAATGATCATAGAACCATACATGTATATACACATGTACCATACATGTGAACAGCCTAAAGTGCAAAGGACTCCAGAGACCATATTACATGTCTGGTACTGTAGCTACAGGCGGGCCAACCAGAAGTGTTCCCCAGGTGAGTGAGTGAAACCCACAGTGCTGTGTTCTTGTAGCAGTAATCTCCAGAGCCCTCAGGAGTACTAAAGATCACCTCTGCTGATGTCTTCCTCCATCTGAAACAGGCCCATTATCCAGGCCTTAGTATCAGCAGGCTTGCAGCCCCTTAGTACCTCAATATCAGCAGACTTGGTGCCTGCAGCCTTTGTCACTACCACTACCTCCTCTGAGTTACGGCCTCCTTGGCTCAGGGGTATTAGCACCCTCAACAGCCTCATCCCCAATCTCCACAGCCCCGTCCCCAACCTCCACCACCCCATCCCCAAGGTACAGATTGGCGGTGACCCCGGGTAAATTCCCCTCACCAGAGGTGGCTAAACTCTCTCCCTGGTCACCTCAATCATCCTCAGGGATCCCTCTGTCACGTGCCGATTAGCCTGCCACGCATTAGGACTAGCCGGGCCCCCAGGCCTAGGCCATATCTACACTCATACAAATGAAAGGACATCTTCATCAATTTCTACTAAAGCCTAACAGGCCCTAGTCAGACCGCAGGCCATATCTACACTCATACAAATGAAACAGGACTTCTTAAATTCCTATTCCAGATAATAGTCTAATTCCTATTATTCTTATCCCAATCCCAATCACAATGCAGGGAGAAAATGTATTTCTATAGCTAATTATAATGGGAACAATTCTATGTCTGCAAGTTATTTCTTCCTTTCTCTTCTTTCATTTCATACTTTTCGCTTCTCTTTTTTTTGTTGGAAGAGAGGAACTGGCGGAGGTCCGTCCGGAAGCTCAGAGGTCATTGTCCCAGGGGGTCTCTGGGAATGCAAACACACTACCATTGCTGGCAGGCTGCTCCACTTGTGCTCCCTCTCTCCCTCTCTCCCTCCCTCCCTCTCTCCCTCTCTCCCTCTCTCCCTCCCTCTCTCCCTCCCTCCCTCTCTCCCTCCCTCCCTCCCTCCCTCCCTCCCTCTCTCCCTCTCTCCCTCTCTCTCTCCCTCTCTCCCTCTCTCCCTCTCTCCCTCCCTCTCTCCTGCTCGCAGAGTTCAGACAGAAGCCAAAACATTTGTTACGGACTCATTTGGTTTCCTGGTACAAAGTAGTGTCTGGAGAAATGTCCAGCGCTGAAAAGCTAATGTGAGAACATGAGTAGATACATCCACTGAGTCAAAGGAAACATTATTTTCCTCAATAACAGAAACATTGGGGAATATAAAACAGATCTCAATAATGTTAGAATAATGTGAGGTAAAGCATAAAATATCAGGCCCTCATAGCTTTTTCTGTGTTTACTGATAACATTTTAGTATCAAGGGATATACAAGGTTAAGTTTGATTCTTGTTTCCAGCAATGTGGAAATTATTGTCCCATAAACACACAGAGCTGGTCGTTGACCATTTATTTATGAAGTCCAAGCTCGATGCCAGCAAGGTAACCACTCTGAAACAACTAAAAATGCTTAAATCTACACTGAATATTTCATCTCCCAACTTTATCTCTTTGAGTCCTTTTCAAGACCAAAAGACAGGAAGGAAAGGGGAGAGGGAGGGAGGAAGAGAGAGAGGGGGAGAGAGAGGGAGGGAGGAAAAGAGAGAGAGGAAGGGAGAGGGAAGGAGGAAGAGAGAGAGAGGGAGGGAGAGAGAGGGAGGGAGAGGGAGGACACTGCAGGTGATGTTAGACCTCTGTAAAGAGAGAGAAAAGGAGGGAGGAGAGGAAGGAGAGGGAGAGAAAGAGAGGGTGCAGCTGACAGGCCTCCTCAAGGTCAGAGCAGGGAGGAAAGAGAAGGTTAGTATTCACTCTTCACTCTCTGTCTCCCTCTCATCCCCCTCTCTCCCGCCTCCCTCTCCCTCTCCCAGCACAACATCCTCTGAACCTCTTTTCTTTCAAGTGAGGAAAAAAAATCTTGGGAAAAAAAGGGCTCGGAAAGCAAAACGTTGTTGGGCACAGATTTGACAACATGCAGGGAATATTTACTTCCTTGAAAGAACTCTGTTAAGAACTCCACAGTATAGAGAGAAACCCCAATCCCCCACCCCCTTCCAGATCACTGTGAATGTGGGAATGCCTAATGCATGATTGGCATCTCTTTCCTTCCCGCCCTCCCTGCCTCCCTCTAATTTTGATCTGTTTATCCCTGTCCTGTGTCCGTCTGTGAGAGGAGAGGAGAGGAGAGGAGAGGAGAGGAGAGGAGAGGAGAGGAGAGGAGAGGAGAGGAGAGGAGAGGAGAGGAGAGGAGAGGAGAGGCAGGCAGGTGTCTGTGAGCAGCTGAGGTATTGAGGGATATGAAATATTTACCAAAGCAGTAATGATTCCCTAGACAGAAGAAGAAGAGGAGAAAAAGAAGAGAGGAAAGTGAGAGCTGCCCATCTTCTCTGTGAGGAAGGAAGGAAGATGATTGATGTCGATCCCAGTCTTAAGCACTTTCCCTGTTCTCTGAATAATAATACAGTCAATCACATACCATGGCCAACAATATTTCAATATCTCAAAGTCCAGATGGCATCTGATTTTCAATTATGGTAAATTGTGACAAGTTATGCTGTGGGGACATGAAAGCTTGAAACAAATACTTGAAAAATGTTAGACACACAAGAGGGTACACACACGCACACGCACACACACACACACACACACACGCACACGCACACGCACACGCACACACACACACACACACCAAATATAATAATCTTCTGGGTTTGACCACCCCATGGCGAGGCTTTTAATGTGTGTGTGTGTGTGTGTGTATCCCACTGTTTACCTTTGAGCAGACAGGGCTGTGCTACACTCTCAGTGTGATCCGGACGGTGAGTAAAGGAGGAGAGGACGGTGAGTAAAAGGCCTGTTAGGGAGGGAGCAGGAGGAGAGGACGGTGAGTAAAAGGCCTGTTAGGGAGGGAGACAGAGGAGAGGACGGTAAGTAAAAGGCCTGTTAGGGAGGGAGAAGGAGGAGAGGACGGTGAGTAAAAGGCCTGTTAGGGAGGGAGAAGGAGGAGAGGACGGTGAGTAAAAGGCCTGTTAGGGAGGGAGACAGAGGAGAGGACGGTGAGCAAAGGCCTGTTAGGGAGGGAGACAGAGGAGAGGACGGTGAGTAAAAGGCCTGTTAGGGACGGAGACAGAGGAGAGGACGGTGAGTAGAAGGCCTGTTAGGGACGGAGACAGAGGAGAGGACGGTGAGTAAAAGGCCTGTTAGGGAGGGAGACAGAGGAGAGGACGGTGAGTAAAAGGCCTGTTAGGGAGGGAGAAGGAGGAGAGGACGGTGAGTAAAAGGTACGTTAGGGAAGGAGAAGGAGGAGAGGACGGTGAGTAAAAGGCCTGTTAGGGAGGGAGACAGAGGAGAGGATGTTGAGTAAAAGGCCTGTTAGGGAGGGAGACAGAGGAGAGGATGTTGAGTAAAAGGCCTGTCAGGCAGGGAGACAGAGGAGAGGACGGTGAGTAAAAGGCCTGTTAGGGAGGGAGAAGGAGGAGAAGACTGTGAGTAAAAGGACTGTTAGGGAGGGAGAAGGAGGAGAGGAAGGAAGCTTTACTACCATGCTGCTGTTCTGTTTTCACAACCCTCACACAACTACCAGGAGACTGGGGCTAACAGAACAACAGAGGACTGGTCCCTCCCTGGGTTGAGGAGGAAGGTATCTCAGTGAGACCTCTCTGGGAGTGTTGGCAGCGGGTAATTGTAGGATGTGTCCAGTGTGAGAGCCCAGCATACATGGGGACCAAGGGTGGGGCAAACAACCATGAGCCTATAGAGACTTAGTAGGCTTAACATACAGTAGAATAGGATGAAGGGTCATAAAAACACACCTTGACTTAGACATTATATTTCACCTCCACAGACTCAGTATTAGAGGCACAGGAAGAGGGGGCCCAAAACAAAACAGCAAGGGTAGGGAAAACCTATACTGACCTACACCAATCAGTATAGGAGCAGGGGACTGCCCCTACGGCCAGAAGCTACACTTCCTGATCAGCAAGCCCAACACACTGGACATCTGACCTTTGAACACATATCTCACCTGCGTCCCAGAGTCCCTGCTCTACTACTCTCAGGTCAGGGAGGATTCCAGTGTCAGAGGTCAGAGATGACACAGCACTCCTGTGTTTGTCTGAGGGTGTGGGGCGAGGCGAAGGGAGTGCTGTACATCAGCGGAATCTTGTCGGACAGGAAGTCAATTGTGTGTGTGTGTGTGTGCGTCCGGCCTGTGAGCGGCCTGTGGTTCGGTGTGGGCTATGTGGTCTTGTTTTTACAAGACATTTTTTAAAATTTTCTTCACAGACATTGATTTCTCTTCCTTCACATGCATCATCTATATTAATATGGACATTAACTTTCTGTGTAGATATTACTAAACTGGAAGGGAGGGGGGAGAAAAAGATTGAGCGGCTTTAAAAATAAATGCATCAAGGAGACCATACCAAACAAGCCCATTAGTATGATCCAGAATGGATCAGAATTACAGAGTATGGAGTCTGTGTTGCTTCTGGTGTGTGTGTGTGTGTGTGGATGCATGCTGACAAATGACCAGACACAACCTTTACAGCTGACCTACACAGAAAAAAACAGCCCACAAAATAAAAAAGACTGAAAAAATCCATGCCGCCAAAGTAAAAGCGCCTCTCGTCTGATGAGTTATGTTAAACAACAACTGGACTACCAGGCAATTAACATGATTAGAGTGCAGTGTATTGTATACTTTAGTGTTCCCCTTTCCCTCCCCCTTTCCCTCTCCACCAACTCCATTCTGTACACACTCACAAACACACACACTCACCCATCGGGCCCAATACTCCCAGTGCTCATTATCATACATGCTTCAACAGGCCGGCGAGGCTGCTGGGTCCTGTAAATGCTCTCCACTTTATTTATTAGTAAACAGAAACACATGGGGAGGAGGAGGTGGTATTGACTAACCGAAGCCTTTTAAACAGGAATCAATGACAGGGGTGGAGCACTGAGACAGGGGCATTAACTCTATAATATGGGGTTATGAAATGACTGGGTTGTTTAACCACCAGTGGGCTGTGTGGCTCAGTGGAGTAGTGAGTGGATAGGAGTCTAACATGACTATTGGCTACATGGTCACTGTCTTTTGTTTTGACTGCATGGGGGAGTGGGGAGGGGAGGGGAGACAAGGCAGTGACACGCGAGCCAGCAGTCGCTGACAACAGATTTATAAGCGGAGGCATTGCAGGATTGATCCCATTGATTAGCGTTGCGGGCGAGTTAGCGGTTTTATTTTAGTGGCAGAAAAGCATTATCAGGGAGATGGCTTATGGGGCTGTTGTTGGAGGGAGGATCGATCGGGAGCGTGCCGTGGCGGACGTGTGCTGGTGACAGGGTTGGGTCCTGTACTGTAGACAGCCCCCTTGTGGACTGACGCACCACACCTCTCTGTACCTCAACAGTCTTTAGCTGTGAGCGAAAGGGGGGAGATGCTTTGTAGCTGTGCGTCGTTACTGTGTCTGACACATTATCCAGGCCATAGGACTTCCAGGAAGAGTAGGGTCCACATATCAACAAGACATACTACTAGTGATTTACAGCATTACATCACTGAGTGGCCTGGAGAGCTGACCGAGAGTAAACAGATACATGGATCATACATTGTAGACACACATACAATGATCCTCCTGGAGACACACATAATGATCCATGTATCTGTTTACTCTCAGTCAGCTCGCCAGGAGGTTCATTGTGTGTGTGTCTCCAGAAATATAATTTTGTGAGTGTCTCCAAGAGGATCATTGTTTGTGTGTCTCCGGGAATATCATTGTGTGTGTGTCTCCAGGAGGATATTTGTGTGTGTGTCTCCAGAAATATAATTTTGTGTGTGTCTCCAGGAGGATAATTGTGTGTGTGTCTCCAGGAGGACAATTGTGTGTCTCCAGGAGGAGAATTGTGTGTGTCTCCAGGGTAATCCTTGTGTGTGTGTCTCCAGGAGGAACAGTGCTAAGCTATGCTGCTGTCAGAGGTAATCTCCATCATCTATACTAATTAGTTGTATCATTAGACAGCCCCCATAATCTAACATGGGAAGACGCACACACACATGCACGCACACAGCAAGGGCCCAGCACACGGACTGAGCCTCAGTGAGCCAGGGCCTTAAACCACCCACTGGAAGGCAATTAAGAGTTTAACCTGGATGCAGCCTGGAGAATCCAGAGAGAGACTCCTCAGTCTCCAGTCAAATAGAGCAGGACACAGCAGAAAGAGATAGTGAGAGGAGAGGTGGAGAGGGTGTGAAGAGAGGAAGAAAGAGAGAGAGAGAGTGGGGGAGAGAGAGAGAGAGAGACGGACACGGAGAGAGAGAAAAGGAGAGAGAGACAAAAAGAGATGGAGCGATATCAACATAGAAGAGAGCAAAAGGATGGGACAAGGGCCAGAAAAAGAGGTTGAGTGAGTTGGTGGGAGGGAGAGAGCGAGTGGGGTAGAGAGAGATATAGATAGGTAGAGAGAGAGCAGCAGCGCTAGGCTAAGCTCAGTGCAGCCAGTGTACACAGCATCGCCTGGCTGAGAGAAAGGTCATCCCCTCATCCTCTCCAAGGACTTCCTTAAATAAAGTCTCCTATCCTGCACTTTCTTGAGCAAACAACCTCCTCCGTTCTTTATTAACTAAATATGAGCCACTCTGACCGGGGGACAAAAATTCAATATTTTCCCCACCAAATATTTAACCCAAGTAAATAAACAGATAAATAGACCTCCCCTGCCGACGGAGGAGGAGGAGCACGGCCAGCCCTCTGGATGTAATTTGACGGCCCAGTTATTTGGAGGGCCAGGGCCCATAGCTACTCATTTGAGGACCTGTCAATCAAAGCAAGAGCGAAAAGCGACGGCGGTGTTGTCGCCGTGGAGGTGTGTGTGAAAGGTGTGTGTGTGTGTTTCTGTGTGTGTGCGTGTTGACACACACACACACACACACACACACACACACACACACACACACACACACACACACACACACACACACACACACACACACACACACATCCTTCTTCAAGGTTGGAGCAGATAAGGTGAGCTTCTCTCCTTATGAATACATCACACCATCCCCCCTTCCTCTCCTCCCTCTGTCCTCTCCTCCTCTCATCCCCCTCTCTGCACCACCTATCAAAACATCTTAATGCTGGCCTAATAGCTGAAGCTTTCATCTCGTTGTGTGCCGCTGTCCAGGAGATGCATTAAACATTATGACCGTGAGAAAGAACAGAGAGAAGAGAGGTGCGGCGGCAGATAGCAGAGAAAGTGACTTGTCTCGGCTAATTCCACCCAGCTGATTAAGTTTTAAACCGCCACGTCAGGTCCATCCACTCTGGGGGAAACTTTTAGCTTCTTTTTTTCTCATCTAAAAAGAGGATAAGAATTGCTTGGCTAAGGCTGTTTTCTCTCTCTCTCTCTCTCTCTCTCTCTCTCTCTCTCTCTCTCACCAGCCGGGTGGGTGGCATGGAAGAGGCCAGTGATATCAAACAGGCATATTAGATGAGAAGTTGCAACAATATTCAACGTTTTTACTGAGTTACAGTTCATTTAAGGAAATAAGTCAATTTAAATAAATTAATTAGGCCCTAATCTATGACTTTCACATGACTTGGAAGGGGTGCAGCCATGGGGTTGGGGGTGGGGGGCTTGGAGAGTGAATGGGAGCCAGGCCTGCGAATCAGAATTAGTTTTTCCCCACAAAAGGGCTTTATTACAGACAGAAATACTCCTCAGCACCCCCGCCCACCCCCCCTCAGACAATCTTGCAGGTGAAGAAGCCAGTTGTGGAGGACCTGGGCTGGCGTGGTTACACGTGGTCTGCGGTTGTGAGCCCTGTTGGATGTACTGCCAAATTCTCTAAAACGACATTAAATTAACATTTAATTATCTGGCAACAGCTCTTGTGGAAATGCTCACTAACAGGGATGTAAACAAATTTGTGAACAACATTTGAGAGAAATGTTTTTTGTGCATATGGAACATTTCTGGGATTTTTTATTTTAGCTCAAGAAACATGGGACCAACACTTTACATGTTGTGTTTATATTTTTGTTCAGTGTAGATGATGACTCAATTATTGCTGTGCTAAAATAAATAGAGCCTTTCTAATTCCATTAATATGGATGGCAGAGCGCTAACTAGGCTAACACCGCTAACTAGGCTACCACCGCTAACTAGGCTACCACCGCTAACTAGGCTAACACTGCTAACTAAGCAAATCTAGGCTAACACCGCTAACTAAGCAAATCTAGGCTAACACCGCTAACTAGGCTAACTAGGCTAAAACCGCTAAAGAAGTGAGACAGAAATAAGCACAAATGCTACAATCCAACTCATGGGAACAGGGCTCAAACATGAGCTGTGAATCTGAATGAGAGAGGAGAGGGAAGCAGTGGAGGTCTCTCTGGCCAGGCCCTCAGACAGGCGAGCCAAGAGGAAAAGCTTGTCGAGCTGAAGATGAAGAGTGGTGACCAGTTTGTTGGAAATGATAATATTTTGGGGCAGCAGGCCTCTGGAGCTAAGGGGTCCAGGGATGGATATGTCCACTGAAGACCCAGCCGGGGAGTTAAGGAAAAAGTGGGTCAGAGGACTTCAGAGCCTCTAGTGAAGATCAAGGCTGGAGAGAGAGAGAGAGCGAGAGAGAGGGAGGGAGAGAGAGAGAGAGGGGCCCTGTAGGACAGACAGGCTGGTGACCAGAGCCAGGCCACAGCAGTGTCCCACAAACATGCTCCAAATTCATCAGCTATGCTACTGTTTGATCTGCTTTCTCTCACAACACAGACACGCATGCGAACACACACACACACCCTCCTTGCCCTCTGGATCTCATTAAAGCCATTCAACTCTTGTGATCAACAACAACAGCAACACTTAGACTCCCACAAACAGTGCTACCAAATTAATCCTAATACTCACTGATCTGAGCACTGGTAACTGTTAGAAGCCATACAGACCCACACACAGAGGATGCGAAGTCTATGGGATGGTTTGTTTTACTTTGAAAAGAGGCTTTGGCAGTCAGCAACTCATCTGACCCTGTAGGGCCTTACCAGGCTGGTAACACTGCTGGGGGTGGAAGAGAGACGTGTGTGTGTGTGTACGTACAGGGGGCCTATCTGCTAATGAGCTGGTAGACAGAGCTTATGGTTTTGACAGGCCCTCTCATTCCCAGTTAGGAGAGAAACAGGATGTATTATTGTGCTGATCCTGTTTCTCTATCTGCCTCTGTAGCCTAACATGCTTCTGGCCATATGCGAGCATGGAGGGGCTACTCTGGGGAGCTATTGTCACAGACTATAACCCACTCATCAGTCAAGTCAGGAGAGGAGAGGAGAGGAGAGGAGAGGAGAGGAGAGGAGAGGAGAGGAGAGGAGAGGAGAGGGTGAATGGATAAGGCAGACGAAGAAAAAACAAAAGTCAGTGAAGATGTTGAAATATGTTCTCCATGAGGAATTAAGATTGATGCAGATGAAAACCAAGCATGAATACAAATATCACATTACATTTTACAGTATGTCATCAATTAGTTAGAATAGGTCGATAAGTCAATGTTGTGTCATTGTGTTGACCGGTGCTTGTCTCTGTCATTGACAGATGAGCATGGCCCAGCCCACTGCTGACAGAGACCTCTGAGTAGTGATACCATCTACCTGTGACTGCTCCTACTATTACTTCTGCCTATAGGGCCACCAACCAGCATACGCACAGATGTGCGCACACACACACACAACACTCACTTCCAAACCCCGGCCACACACACACACACCATACACGTGAAAGAGATATGACCCTAAACCGATACTTTCCACAACACACACCTGGTCATTTTGTCTTCCCTGACATCTATTGTTGGACTAATTGAGGCTGGGTTGGTCTGTTGCCTGCTGACCTGGCCAGAACAATGCATACCTGTGCCTCCCCTCTAGCACAATGTAATTGTCTCTTCAAGTGGGGCCTTTTTCAAAGCAGCCCCGGGGCCCAGCCAGTCAGGGGGACAGTATATACCCAGCTAGGCCCATCCATCACTCAGTCACTCAGCCACTACAGGAAGTAGTTAACATGACCGACCTATGGGGCTGTTGGACGGGGGGGAAACACACAGAACAATGGTCATACTTCATCATCATCTAACCCCACGTACATCAATCAATCAGTCGGCTGTGTTTGCTCAACTAATTCAGCTGGCACATTCTTGGATCGGGGGGGGGGGGGGGTTGGGGGGGGGGGGGGTTGAGAAAGAGACAGAGAGAGGATGATTATGTTAGTCTTTTGTTCTTTTACATAGTCATTGTTTGATCCCACTGAGGTGGTGGGTAGCACTATACTGTACATGGGTGTTTACCTCAATACTATACTACATGGAGCTACCTGTATCTAGGACAGGGTTAAGGGTTGAGTGTGCATGGCCTTAGGTAGTGGGGTAGAGCCAGGTCTCCACGGTTTAAACGTACCTACAGAAGACACTTTCCTCAGCTTGGCTAAGGTTGTGGCTTCAACTGACTGTGTAAACCCAGCAGGCCCTTCCTGGTGGGAGAGGCCTATAAACCTGCATAGGGGTTTATTATTATTTTATGAGTAATTATTCAGTTAAAAAGTATTTTCTACACACCGGTAGTGTGAAATAGCAGCCCTTACATTTAGATGTAGAGCCACCCAGTTACAATCATAACAACCCTTCAAAATATTAACTTTTATTGAGTGTGTTCATGACTAAATGAAAAGAATACACAGATGAAATAATCTTCTCGTTTAATATCTAAGAAATATACAGTCAAATACAGTACATCATAGTAGCGAGAACAAGCTGGAGTAGATGTGCCTTACAGAGAAATGGCTAGGGCTTGGACAGCCTGGCAGAGTAAGTAGATGGACAGAGTGGCCTGAAACTCAGGGGTTAGTTATACTGCAGACACACTTGGGCTAATTTGTTTGCCAGTGAAAGAGGCTAAAGAGGCCAGTAAATAACAGGACTTTGTACAGATGGCTGCCAGGGCATCTATCCCTTCTATCTGGCAGGGAGAGAGAGAGGCCAGGCAGTGACAGGGAATGCAGGCCAGAGAGAGAACTGTAACTCACACTCACCTGACAAATTAGTCTCAATTCCCTGCTCAAATACACTCCAGGAAAAGGTAAAACACTTAGATAGCCTGCTCACACAGCCTGGTAAATGGAATGTGTACATGTGTAAATGTGCATCCACACACAAAAGCACGTGCACACATACAAATACACACACACACGGACACACGCGCGCACAGACACACAGCGAGGCCAAAGTGGGATACAGTGTGATGATGAACATGATGCAGGAGCCTTCGACACAACAGAGAGCACCACACAGAGAGCAGAGGGTCATAAAACACTGTCTTGGTTTATTTATTTACTGCATTTCTAATGCTTCAAACAGACAAGCTAAGCTGTGAAGCAGAGAGCACATAGTAGTTCAACTCAACAATACAGCCAGTCTACTGCAAGTCTACAATCCTAACCTCTGTCAACATACAAAAAGATTAAGCAAGAGAACATTTTGGCAACCGTTAACATTTGAAATTGGAAAACCTTTTGGAAGTAAAAAACAACTTTTAGAAGTGCATTTTTAACACTATATATAACTTCTACTTCATGGTAATATAGATGGATATAGATAGATAGAGAGAGAAATTGGTAACACTTCATTTGAACTAGACACCTTCATAACCCTTCATAAAAATGTCCTAACCATGTTATAAAGCTTCATACCATGAGTCATAATTTGTTCAAACATGGCATAGAGCTTCAGTTATGACAATGACACAAGCTATGAAGCATTACAAAAAACACATTTTTCTTACTTTTTTAAAAATTCCCAAGTATTCCCACTCATAATAGAGAGACAAGTAAACATATACAAATGTAAGCAAGGTTTAAAATAATTATGTTTTAGTAAAAAATTATATCTGTTTGGGCTTCTTGCGGTCAATTTGCAGTCTACAAATTATTTGTAATTATGTTCCGGCCCACTGACCACGCACTCAAGAAAAAAATCATCCCGAGGCTGAATCTAGTTGATGATCCCTGAAATGAAGTGTTACCAATAAATAAAAAAGAACAATCATAGCTTCTCTTTCCTGGCTAGTTTTGTCAGAAGCTGTGGATCTGAGTCTCTGTCCTGCAGCGCTACAGTGAAAGTGGTGCTCTACACGAGTTAAGAGTAATTAAAAGCCATTGAACAGCTACAATTATGAAGAGAGAGTGGCAGTTGGGATGGGGATCCTTCTATCAGCCCCACAGTACAGTAGCTGCCTTTCAGCCCTACAGTAACTGTCTGCCTGGGTGGCCTTTCAGCCCTACAGTAGCTGTCTGCCTGGGCTGCCTTTCAGTCCTACAGTAGCTGTCTGCCTGGGCTGCCTTTCAGGTCTACAGTAGCTGTCTGCCTGGGCTGCCTTTCAGGTCTACAGAGCAGACTAGAGACAGGCCTGCAGACAGCCTACTAGAGCCTAGAGGACTACTAGACTCTCATGTCCTTTCCTCTCTAGCACAAACATTTCCCAGCCCTGCTACGGGCACAGGCCCTATTCCTATCATACTGCTTAACACATATCTAATATCATACACTGTAAATACGGCAGTGACACACATTCAAACACACACACACACACACACACACACATATACAGCCTTCAAATAAACACTTTTAGTCATCTTAGTAACACAAAGTCATGTCCTGTGAGATTCTGAACAAAAAATACAGTTGTGAAATGCAGTTATGTGAAATACAGGAAGTGAATGGACATTAGGATACAACAGTATCATTAGAACAACATTGAATTAAAAACAGAAAGTATAAATGTACTACAGATATAGGATATTAATTTGATCTCCCAGTTGTTGCAGGACATTCCCTGCACAGCATGAAATGCAAATTTGTAGTGTATTCAATGTTTAATAGGGCTTCTGAAGTTTGTAATTTCCACTTGAAAATGTCAGATTTGATTTGCAAGTAAAAATGTATCAACCCCTACAAAAATCTCCATTAATTATAATCCACCCAATAATTCACATTTCCTGTTGCTGCAGGATACTTTTCCTGCTATGAGAAAATTGTCAAATTAAGATCCTACATATGTATGACTATTTGTCATATCCATATACAAAGCTGGTTAAATGTAGAAAAGGAACAGAACATTCATTGAAATAATACATTCCTACACATTCAGTTTTAATTCTGCAGGTTATCCACATTACCATTGTGAGACTAGTTCCAATGCCAGCTATAGCATGTTAGCAAAGCACTACTCAGGGTTCTATCTTCATGTTGCAGCCATGTTGGGTACATCCAGGCAAAGCTAGATGAGACCTGGTTTGGGCGGGGTGGAGGTGAGGTAAAGGGTTGGGTGGGGTTCAGGGTGGGTTGTGGTGGGGGAAGTGTACCCCCATTGGAGGACGTTGACACAAGCAGGAGCTGGTAGGTCCTGCTCTCCATCTCTGTAGTCTGTCCTCATGAGAGGGGCTGTTCAGGTGACGGGGTGACTCGCTCGCTCTCTCTCTCTCTCTCTCTCTCTCTCTCTCTCTCTCTCTTCTCTCTCGTCTCTCTCTCTCTCTCTCCTCTCTCTCTCTCTCTCTCTCTCTCTCTCTCTCTCTCTCTCTCTCTCTCTCTCTCTCTCTCTCTCTCTCTCTCTCTCTCTCTCTCTCCTCTCTCTCTCTCTCTCTCTCTCTCTCTCTCTCTCTCTCTCTCTCTCTCTCTCTCTCTCTCTCTCTCTCTCTCTCTCTCTCTCTCTCTCTCTCTCTCTCTCTCTCTCTCTCTCTCTCTCTCTCTCTCTCCTTCTCTCTCTCTTTCTCTGTGTCCCATCCTTCACATCCTGACAGGAGGAAACAAAACACAAGCCCCATCATCCCTCCATCCCTCCATTCACAGCCCATTCACAGTCACTCACTCCGTCTGTATGACAACAAGTCATTGAGATGTCAGAGTGCAGACAGGGCCGGGACCGGCCACACACTGCAATTAACAGACAGACTGAAGGAGCCAATGTCTGCATTCCAAATGGAACCCTATTACCTTTATAGTGCGCTACTTTTGACCAGGGCCCATAGGTATCGGGTCGAATAGAGCGCGCTACACGGGGAATAGGGTGCCATTTGGGAAACGTCTAATGAGCCAAGCAGAGAGCCATGGTGGCTATGACAAGGCCAGCGTACTGCAGAGTAATGTCTGCTGAGTTTAAATGCCAACAGGATGGATAATTAAACTGTATTTATGACTAAGGAAGAGACAAGAGAGGCAGCAGTTACAGAGTAGGGGGTGGTGGCAACACAATGTAGGCCTATGAAGGAGATGGTTAAGTATTGTTGTATAGTGATAGGTCAATCAAGGAGCTACAGGGAGGTATGCAGTGTGTGTGTGTGTGTGTGTGTGTGTGTGTGTGTACATGTCTTACTATGCTTGTGAGTACCAATAGTCAGATAAGTGAGGACATTTTACAGGTCCTCACTTGTAAAACAGCTATTTTAGGCTAAGGGGTTAGATTTAGGGTTAGGAGTTGGGTTTAGGGGTTAGGGTTAGGTTTCAGGAAAATATGATTTTGAATGGGAATCAATTGTTGGTCCCCAAAAAGTCCTCACAAGTATAGTAAGACGTTTGTGTGTGTGTGTGTGTGTGTTTCTGCAACCGACCTCCAGAGGAGTGACTCAACCCTGTTGATGATGTCAGCCAGGTCAAAGGGCAGCGGCATGCTGGGGTCGTCGTCGGCCCAAAATGGCCGGTCCACGGGGGCCTCCTCTGGGGGCAGGGTCTGGGCCAGGCTGGAGTGGCACCTGGAGGGACAGGAAATAAGAGGACAGGTCAGACACTCCTCTGGACATAAATCACCTACTATACAGACGCCACCATCATTACACATTGTTACACAGAAGCAGTGTAAATCAACAGTGGTGGTTCACTGTATAACAACAAAATGATATCTGTATCTGACTGGTAGTGAGTTTGAGCAGAGTACATCACACATTATGGGAGGTAATTGTTGGGTGAGTTTGGAGTGTGTGTGTTGTGTGTTTTCTGTAAACACACAGGGAGGACCAGTAGGCTTGTGTGTTTCCTCTCCTCACAATTAGACTGGTCCCTATTAGACACCGCAGGGTGTAGGGCTGTTTGTGTTTGTTTGTGTTTGTGTGTGCGTGTGTGTGTGTGTGATGGGGTAGATACAGTATGTGATCTGTTTGAGAGGTGATGAGTCAGGAGTGTTTTGTATGCAGCCCTAAATGGGCGTGTGATCTGTGTGTGTTGTGGTTTAAACCGTCAATATGGTGACAAAGCAACAGTATCCTCATAGTCCAGTGATTCATGCTCCAGTCATTGACACACTGCCAGAAAACCTTCTCCTTTCATCCAGTCAGAACAAGAGATAGAGAAACAACCCTCTGATGTTATTACATAGTGGTTCTACAGTCCTCTACATTATATGATTAATGGATTATGACTTCTACTGTTTCCACCACCTAGTCTGTTGGATCAAAATGGACACCGAAGCATCACGGTATGAGACGCCTCAGTAGGAATCAGTAATGTATTTACAGAGGTGACTTGGTGGCAGTCTGGACTGTCAATGTAAATCTGTCTCCCATAGTGACAGATGAGGCTGAACCCTGACCTGGAAGTGAAGGAGGGGATGGGTTCGGAGGGGGCAGTGGTGGTGGTGGCTGTGTCAGTTGTGGTGTGCCACAGTTACTCCTTACTCCACTGATCTTCTCCACCTCCTCCTGAAAAAGAAGCTGGTTGGTGTCTGACTCGCTGACACCCTGCTCCCCCTTCCTCCCCACCCCCCTACAGTCTCTATGGTCCCTAACAGAGAGGTGTGTGTTATGGATGTGACGGGGAGGTCGTTAATGTGGCCAGAGGATAGGCAGTCCAGGCCGTCCCTACCTCAGTCCAGGCCGTCCCTACGTCAATTTGCGGTTCTATATTTCAACCAAGGGCCACTTAATGCTGGAGTAGTTCTTCAGCTAAGTGGTAGCACTTCAGCCGTGGTCTAACCCTCTGATAGGTAGTGCATTACACCAAGAGGACGGTATTAACATATACCACTCACATATATCTTCCACGCCTCAGATCAGGGGCCTGATAATAGAATCTGTTAACATGCTCTAAGTACCATTATGTAGCATATGACTTCATAAATAATAGGATTAGCTGACCTTGGGGCTGCACGACAAGCCATGTGCTTAAATGTTCTCATTATTTATTTAGGGGCAGAATTAAAAGAAGCACCACTTCAGAGAGATGATGACGGACACGCCAGGCATAAATATCTAACTGGAGGCAAAGAGACACAGACACACAGAGAATAGAGATACATACACACACACACACACAGACACACACATATTCTGCTTACATCAGCGGACCGACACCAAAGGCCAAGGGAACACAGTGCCGTTTGATTTTAGCGTGAATTAACTATTCATGTTAGACTGGTACAAAAGCAAACACTGGGCTCTTTTCTGCCGTCCTGAACAAGGAGATGAAGATAGACAGTGTAAATATGTGGTGAAGTTCATTATGTAGTAACACTGTACTCATCTGACAGAGAATCTAACCGTATTAAACTGGAATGGAAGGGATCTTGTTTATGTAGTAGTTATGAGGATGAGAGTTGTGACAAATATAATGGAGGCAAGGACATTCAACACATATTTAACACACCACCTCCAATAGCTGTAAATGCCACACCATCACTTAACCGCTGAAATTGAATGAAATAATTCAATATCTAGTCTGGTACCTTAAGCTCTCATAGAAATTCATTGTGAGCTACAGCACTATACACATTCTCACAAATCCCCACTTTCCCCTGGAAAAACAGCACCTTAAAGGTAAGGTCAAAGACAAAGAGGAAGGAGAGAGGGATGGAGGAAGGGAGGGAGAGCTAGAGGACCAGGAGTGTGTTTGTGAGTCTCCAGTGTTCCAATGGATTAACCCTAGACAGATATGGGCTAACTATCCCATCTGGTGCTCTCTCGCCCGCTCGCTCAGGAGAGATTGGCAATACAATCACTCATTTCAATTTGCCCTGAAACCCTATAGCCTGGCAGGCCTGCTCAAATAGTATGCTAATGTGAAAGGAATCTGAGCTTCTATCGCCTTTTATTCCACAGAGGCCTTCCATAGTGCAGCCGCACACTGCACTTGAACTGCTCTGTCTGGCTGCCTCCCAAATGGCACCCTATTCCCCATATAGTGCACTACTTTTGATCAGCGTCCTTTAGCCCTGGTTAAAAGTAGTGCACTGTATAGTGAATAAGGTGCCATTTGGGCCGCAGGTTCTGTGGCAAGGAGGGGGCTATAGGGCTCTAGTTGCCGGAGAAGCACACCATAGGGCCCAGGCCCCGGCCCCGGCCCCACACTGCACTGCTCAAACTAACCACTTTAGCTAAAGTGAGTGTTAATTATGGACAGGCAAAGCAGTCAATAAAAGGTTAATGTAAAAGTCAAAGGATAAATTCCTTTAAGCATTGCATCATTCCACCATCTCCGCGACCAACGCGGTGCTCGCAGGTCTCTCCTAATCAATACGTTTTACTGTAATGCGCTCCCCATCGATTTCCCCCTAGCTCAGCCCTCCCTCCTCAGCCCACTCACTGCCCTGCCTGGTAAAGAAAGGAGAGAAAGAGAGGGAGCAAAAGAGAGGGGGAAGAAAAAATAAATCCATTGCTGCAAGTAAATAAAATGATTAACCTCTGCTTCACTTTGTTTTCTCTCCCTCTCTCTCTTTATTTGTTGGGAGTGCATGGTTGGTCCAGAGATCAACATGATCATCAGCAGGAACCCTCCATCTCTCCACTAGCAATGTGATTGTGCTGAATCCACTCATGCAGCCAGGATCATACATTAAAAGCCTCTCTGCTCTTAACAGGATGGAGATCCGCCTAATAGACAACATCAGTGCTTCCGACTCATGCAATTACACTGATAAATGCCAGGATTCTGTCAGGCCAAGTGAAAAAAAAGCAAGTTAACATAGATAGCAGACAACACTTATTGCGTTTTTGCTACAGGAGGTCATTTGTAACCGCACATGGGAGTAAATGGAGGCAGTTTGATAAATACATTATGAATGGGATAGGCAGGGTTGGGTTGTTGCCTGATGGAAATGCCTTTTAAGGAGATGGGTTGTGATATCTCTTTCTCTCTGTGTGTGTGTGTGTGTGTGTGTGTGTGTGTGTGTGTGAGAGTGAGTGAGTGAGTGAGTGAGTGAGTGAGTGAGTGAGTGAGTGAGTGAGTGAGTGAGTGAGTGAGTGAGTGAGTGAGTGAGTGAGTGAGTGAGTGAGTGAGTGAGTGTGAGAGAGAGAGCTTCAGATCACCTGGTTCCTCATTATCTCCACTACACCCACAGATCACGCCTTTAGAACTCTGCAGGTGTGAGGTTTTACGGCGTTGGCAGCGAAGCCCCAAACCAGAGAACGCAATCAAACGAGTCATGCAGAAACAGGCATGTGTCTCATAAATTCAGACTTGCTGCCGAAGGTGATATACGCAACCACGTCACCCAGGACGACAGCGGTTCAGCGGGCATGTCTCGCCTGTACCTGTACAGATCTCTGTCTTGTGTAAGAGTCAGTGGGAACATTGTGGAGTCACATACTATACTGTAAGGTTCAGTGAGGCTGCGTGGGGCCTGTGCTCTTTCATTGGCCAGCAGGCCTTCTGGGGTCATGCACACACGTACGCACACAAACAGGGTCCTCTCAGGCCGTCCTCATTACTGCCTGTGAGACCGGGAGCTGTGACAGCCCCCCACGCTAAACGTCTGCAGCCCCAGCCCCACGACGGTAGGCACACCAGAGCGTGGGTAGGGCAACTTCGCAACAGCTTCCTCAGGATCAATCCACTAACCGCTATTGTCTGCAGACAGACTGTGCTGACTGTGCACTTTGTGAGTGTGTGAGGTGGGCGAATGCGGAGGAGAATGGGGGAGCAGGCGGGGCATCAAATGCGTGACATGTTCCTTTCATTTTGATTCCTTTTAAAGAGCCCTTGCTAATAAAACTAACATCTGATCCGCTCTTTCCTCTAATTAATGGCTGTGGAAAACACGCAAATGCTTTTTTGGTCGGGAGCAGAAGCTGAGGCTGCTTTCTTCCCCCACGTGCCGCTGTGTAGGACACACACACACACACACACACACACACACACACACACACACACACACACACACACACACACACACACACACACACACACGCTGCTTGTAACAATGAGTGAGCTACCTTTGGGTGGGACGCCCCGCCACCCCGCCACAGCCAGACTCAGACACTGTGAGGTCCCCTTCCATCCAGCTGCAGTCTGATCTGGGGCTGCTCATTAAACCACATGAAACAAATAGGATACTTTATTATTCTACTTTACTAGAGCCTACAGGACTCCTACGGGACAGCAGTGGGAACACAGGACCTGTAGGTCTGGGCTGCTCCTCTGAGCAGAGCACACCAAGTCTCACACCGAGGGTGTTTGATGTGGGCTGGCTGGGTGGGTTGTTGAGTGTCTGGAGCCTCCACCAACCAGATGCCACGCAAAACACACAAGCAGCAAGGTAGTCGCTAAATATCCTTTATAATTGGGGCCATAAAACACAATTGCAGTCTGGACTTGCAAAGGAAGAGTCAGGCAAACTGCTGCTCTCAAACCAGGTGGACGTCCATTAGTCGTTTAACAGCGTAACAAATTATCCAACACCCCAGCCCTTCTCAGCTACAGCTCTCCTCTTTTACCTCGGGCTATGGGATGGAATGCGGCCTAATGCCAACATTTACGAGCAGACAACTTTTGTTCAAATGCAATCAGGATGTCATGAAAAAAATAGGAACAGGACAAACAGATAGAGGTTCTGTCCACCGTTTCTGTCCATTTGTCCTTCCCACAGGGGCGGGAGACGGGTCGTCCCCTAAGGCTGTGTGTGTTGAAGGTTGAAGAGGGCCTCCAAGCCACCTGTGAGAGCTTCATAGCTTCGACTAATGCAGCTGGGTCAGGTCGAGAGACCTCAAACTGTAAACAAACTTTTACTCTGGCCATGTCAAGAGCCATAATGACGACAGCCATGAAGACACTGTGGCTAAGACTCAACAGGGACAAATGCCTCAACATGCCAAAACAGCCCCCATAATGCAACGGTCTTCCATACATGCGGCCAAATACCAGAGTGAAGCATTTTGATATAGTGAGGGAAAACTAATTAGAGTTGGTTTAAACAGAAATGTGAGTTTTTCACAGTGACTGTGTTTATTTACACAGCCCAAGAGAGAAAACTGAGCAATATGAGTCTTGATGGAGAGGGTAGAGAGGTTACGAGCCTGTCAGTGTTTGCAGTTTTTCACAGCCCAGCGGTTGAAGGCCATAAATCTGCTCTGGGATCAGGAAGAGGGTTACTGCGGGGCTGGGAGCTGTAACTCTTTATTCGTGGTGGAACGGCACGCTGTTGCTGTGAAAACTTGTTGTTCTGTGAACGTTCCTGTAAAACGATCATTCCACCACCACCACCCCTCTTCCACCCTCCACCCTCCTCAACTTCACCCCTCGCTCCCCACCCTGCTAATGCCTTCTGGGCATCATGTAGAGAGAGAGAGAGAGAGAGAGAGAGAGAGAGAGAGAGAGAGCAATAAGGGAGGATGATGGATGAGGCCTGCCTCGACAGTTATACAGCCTCTCCCCCGACCGACACCCTGACCCTGGTCACATGATAAGGTCACCGGAGACTCGCACAATTCCCACCTGTCTGCAGGTGACAATGGCGGGGTCAACCTGGTTTGGCTAATTATAGGTATTGTGCCTCAGATTGCCTGTTACAAGCCATTCTGTTAGCTATGGGGGACGTAGTGTTAAATATCTGAGGCATTCATGGTGTTAAACTGTGGGACAGGAGCTTTAAACAGTTGCACAACAGATATTAGGTTTCAGATAGGTGGTGTACATTAACCTGGTTTAAAATAAGAGAGAAGAGGAAGAGACTGAACACCACAAATCACATATCAACATGACATCACTTCCTGTGTTACCTCACTGATTGATGTCAGCGAAAGCTCCTCCCTCATCAGCACACCTTCATCTCTAGCTTTTAAAAAGACACGTAAAGTGAGGCTGCGTGGGTAATGTGCAGAATCAGAGAGATTAGGGAAATACCCTTAAACAATGATGTGAAACCACAGAGCCAAAGTCAAACATGTCATTAACATAATGACGGGGTAATCTAGCAACAATGGTTTAATTGTGGAGGTGTACTGGAAAGAAATGTAACATGGAACGTTACATGGAAAAGGAGGAGAGGAGGGAAGAGAGGGGACGAGACAAGAGAAGAGACACTTAGCAGTCTTCACTGACCAATGTAATAAAATACCTGTTAACACTTTAAAGAAGGTCAAAAGTAAACTGTTTTAACTTACAAGTAGCATTTTCCCATAGACATTAGTGGCTTCTGTACACAAAGTGGAAAGTGTCCCACAGGTCTCCAGTACTTTCTCACAGCCAGACAGCACTGTGTTTGGGTGTTTGGGTGTGTGTGTGTGTGCGTGCCAGACGGGTGTGTTCTTGCCAGGTGTTTAGCCTTCTGAGTCACTTGGTCCTCCTGCTGTGTGAACATAGGTTTTGTTTCACCCTATTAAGTAAATACTGTAATTAAAGGGCACGGCATTTAGAACGCTGCCGTGAAAAGAAAGAAACAGAAAAAGAGCAATTTGTTTAGAGGAGCAGGAAGGTAGGCCAGGCCCTGGGGTGTCCCGCACGGCAGCCTAGGGAATGCAACGCAACAGAGGGGGGTGTGTGTGTGTAGGTGTCAGAATGTGTGTGACAATTAATATGTATAATATGTGGTATTGTGTGTTTGAACACGTGTTTATAAGGGTGTGAGAAAGAAAAAGACTGTTTGTGTTCAAACAGGTACAAAACACCACAGTGGATCAAGAACTAATTCAAAGAGCTATACAAACATGTGGTTGACCAGTAGTCTAACAGAATGAATATTCACGCCCAGTGATATCAGAGAAAGAACATATTGTGTTTCAATACACCCAGCCCTTTGTCTACTACACCAACAAAGCATTGCCCATGTCAATATTAAAACATAAATGGACTGTTTATTGGACCTGTATGTAATGTGTGGCTTTTCTGAGAATAACAGTGGTCTGTTTTAAAGGTCTCTTAAGGTAATGTAACAAATGTTGGCTTACATTGACTTCCCATTCAGAACAATGGAAACTAAATGAACACTATAGCCATACGGCAATAGTGAACAGAGATGGATTATACTGTAGGAGAAAGGGATAAAGTCTGTCATTCGTCTCCTGTCCACCTGCTCTTGTGGCTCCACTCCCCATTTCACTGAGGATGTGTCCCTGATTCTAGAACTTAAACCACTGATCCAAGGTCAGCTGTGATTAGGAGAGAGGATAACCCAGTACTGAGACTCAGCTGGCCACACAGAGAGCCAGGTCCAAAATCAGATCAATGCAGCTCTCGGTCACTGTCACCACAACATCTAAGTCCATAGTTGAGCCCCAGACATTCATCCAGATCCTTACTCTATCGAGAGTCTATCAAGGCATCTGACACCAGCAGTGAGGCCTAACTCTGGATGATGCAGCTAAGTAGCAGGACAAACACAGCTCAGGCAGCTGACTGGTGGTAGGGACACACACATGCACACACACACACACACACACACACACACACACACACACACACACACACACACACACACACACACACTGACACAGACACAGACACACACTCACACAGACACAGACACAGACACACACACAGATGCTAGGTACAGATGGAGCATCATAGGCCCTCTGGCTGCAGCTCTCAGTGAGCTGTATTTATGCCCAGCTTTGATGGTGGGTATACAGGGCTGAGGGGCTGGGACGAAGATGAGAAGGAGAGAGAGGAGAGGGGTCAAATAAAGGGAGGAAAGCAAGATGGCGGAGAGAAGAGGAAGAGGGCTAGAAGAGGGTAGGAGAGGAGCGAGAGGAAGAGGGGTAGGAGAGGGTAGGAGAGGCGAGTGAGGAAGAGGGGTAGGAGAGGAGAGGGGGGGGGTAACTCTCTGGCCACATGGGGATCCTAACATTTTCAGTACAACATCAACATGTCACTGTCCATTCACCCCCCTGCAATCCCCTGCAGCCCCTAGCCTGTATGGCCAATTGACGTAACCAGTCGACCAGCAGCAACTTCAGCTTTCATTCCGCCTGACTTCCGCTGTCCACCTCACAGGAGAGAGAGCGAGAGAGAGTGAGAGAAAGAGAGAGAGAGATAGAGACAGAGAGAGAAACAGAGAAAGAAAGAAAGAAAGAAAGAAAGAAAGAAAGAAAGAAAGAAAGAAAGAAAGAAAGAAAGAAAGAAAGAAAGAAAGAAAGAAAGAAAGAAAGAAAGAAAGAGGACAACAAGCTGTGAATACGGGAAGAGACAGAAAATCATTGAGAACCTTGCCTTGTTTAATATTTGATGAGTTGGGAGGCTTTGCCTCTGGTTAAATCAGAACAGAGAGAGAGAGCATGTCTGAATGACGTGCGACTACTGCCAACAGAGGTTGAGATAAACAGATCGAGCCCAGACAACACACACACCAAACATATTTCTCCCCGTAATTAGGTGCTGTCCTCTCCGCTCATGTCGCAGGTGAGGCTGTTGTCAGCCATATTACAGAGGGAGGCTAGGAAACACTTCTCGTAGCTGGCAGCCATTTTGTTTCAAATGGGGCTTCTGTCGCTGCTAATAATTCTATTTTATTATTTTACTTTTTACCCCCTTTTCTCCCCATAATTTCTCATCCTGAGAGGGGCAGCTATGCATACGTCTAGCTCTAAGCCACAGCAAACACAATACGATGCAGTTAATGTACTTTTGAAGCAGAAACCAACAAACATCTCTGTGTAGCAAGCGCCTTCTCTGTACAGTGGCTAAACATGTTAAGACGCATTGGATACTATTATTGTCCACCCATGGCCTTATTGTTTTAGCACACCTCGACAACTGTTCTCCGCTCAGACATTAAACACTCAATGTGACTCAATGACTTTAATTAAAAAACCACAGGTTACAACACCTCAGTCGTTTAGAAGGAAATGTCCTGTGATAAGTGTGTGGTTGCCAACTCTTTCTGAGAACACATTGGGTTTATGTTACAGAACAAGCTGAGCAGCATAGTAGACACGCTGTATTGGTCTTGGTGTGTGTGTGTGTACGCATCTCAGTGTCTTATCTAGCACCTGTGACAGCTCAGACTCAAAAACACCCACAACTGAAACGACTAACGCTGGGGAGAAAAATGTGTCAACAGCAATGGCTTCTGAGGGTTCATACACGACACCCATCTGTCATTAGATTACAACCGCACACACAATCACTCGCACACACGCACACACACACACACACACACACACACACACACACACACACACACACACACACACACACAAACACGCACATACATACATACACACACAGAGAGAGTCATGAGTGAACTGCCTTGTCTTAAGCTCATGTGGAGTAACGTTGGCTCCATATATGTCTCTCTCTCCCAGTTCCCTACATGCACAGATCACATGTGCCAACACACCACGACAATCCCAGGCTCTTGTGAATTAATCTACGTTAAGCTTGAATTAGCATAGACATACATCCTGCTCTGCAGGATCCTCTGGTTCAGGCCCTGGATTGATTTATGCCCCATGTGAGTTTCTCACAGCTAGCAGACCTGTCACACGCTGTCGTGTCAAAGGCTAACGGCTCTGTGACTTATGTCTTCCTGTAGCCTGAGGATATGACAATAGAGCACTGTGCCATGGAAGGTACTGTTGGTAGGGCTGGGTGCTAACAGGGTGACAGTGAGGATAACGGCGCCACCTAATGCCTGAGACACATCTTGTGCCACGTGTGGGCATACGAGGGGGCACAGGGACAGAGAGAGAGAAAGAGAGAGAGAGAGAGAGAGAGGGTTAGCCAGCAAACACTGTCAGTCACCTGATCAATGGTACCACTGCATGGCGCCTGTGTCCTTCCCCCAGCCCACTCCAGCCCCACACAAACACATGCTTGGTTGGGAGGTGAAAAGAGGGGTATTTAACACACCAGCTAACCTGCAGACAGAGTTTATCATCTGGACAAATCAATAGGGCTGTCTGAGAGCAGAGGCGTGTCCTGCATGGTGCTGGAGGGGAGCTGCAGGGGTTACCTCTGGCTTACTGACTCCCGGACCTCCACCCCAGCCCCCTGGCTCTAGACCCCAGCCTCCCGGACCTCCACTCCAGCCCCCTGGCTCTATACCCCAGCCCTACCGGCTCCCTCCTGGGGCCACTGTACCTGTCTCGTCTTCCCCCATCGATTCTGCCTCAGCGCCCAGTATAGTCTACAGCCTCTACAGCCTCCCACCCACACGGCAGAACAGGCCCCTAATGCTGCAGCCTCATCAACTCTGTGTGGAGTAGACACTGTTTTCAGCCCACAGGGAGACCGAAGGAAGAACACACAGAATACAGGACACACGCTCAGATATGTACTAGTAGGGACACACGCAACTGTGCATACAGTGTGTCCCTTGGGTTCAGACTGCCTGATTCCCCAGTACATACAGCACAGAGCATGTTCCTGCTACAAATGGCTTTCTCATGTCGTGGTCTTACTCACTGGGACCCAGGGTACCTGCCTGTACACAAAGGACAGGGGAGCAGTTGCTCCACACCGCACCGTCGGTCTGTCTGACATTCACCTGACCCAGACATTTCTCCCGAACTCTGAGGATTTAATGCTCTAAAAAGCAGGAGACGAACCCCCCCCCCCACCCCCACTGTTAGCTACTTACCTTCAATAACAGTTAACATCAAAAGACAGGAGACATAGTGGTGGAGGGGTGGAGGGGGGTAACACCGTCCTGTATAATGCCCCTGTCTCTGTCTGGTAGCTGGGTCTGTTCTGACATTTGGAGCAATGGGGACCGTGTGAAAGAGCAGATGTTCACAGGAACATAAAGACTACACACACCGGAACACACACACAGCAGAACACACACACACAGCGGAACAGAACATACATACGCGTTGGCTGCCATGGCCCCTGGGCTTCCACTAGCCCCCAGGACAGGTACAATCCGTCCCAGACAACCTAATGCGCACACACACGCACGCATGCACGCACGCACGCACGCACACACACACACAGCTAGTGAACTACAAGTGAACGACCCGATCTGACCTTCAGAGACTATTCTTCGACCTTGTAGCTGATATCAGGGGAGGGATGTCTAGTTTCTTCATAGGGCAACTTTGTCCATCTCATCAAAACCATGACTGACAAGATGTTCAAGGCCTCTTGGCAGCAACCAACACTGCTAAGCTGATTTGTAAAGTACAGTGGGGTGGAGGGAGATTTCAGGGGTTAAACTAAGAGGTGGGAAGTGAGATAGAGCCAGAGGAGAGAGCAGAGGAAGAAAAGAATCAGTGAGAATCAGTTTCTAGGAGAACTGCAGGCACAGTTATGGAAATGGACGGCTGGCAGCTTTCTCTGCTAACTGTAAACAGGATCTTGGTAAGGCATATAGCCTCCAGCCAGGCCCGGGGAGCCTGGCACCATTATAGTGCACCACCTCACTGCTCCTACTCCTCTACCCGTCCATACTTCTCTCCTCCCCACCCCTCTCTCTCTCAAACGTGCCTAGGCTTCAGTATTTAGTAATTCATGAACAGGGGACGGAACCGGCCCACACACATCCTGACACCAAATACATGACATGTTCCCCATCAAAATACAAAGAGCCTCTTTTGTTTCCCTAAAAAGAAACACAAAATAGTACTGTAGTGTAGTTGCTGTAGTTGTCTAGTCACACCTGGCAGATGTTGCAACACTTGGTACTGAACTATATAAATCAGGGAGAAACATGGTGTCTCTCGTTGTGCAATAGCTGGAGAACATGTATTACTGGGAATTACTAGGTGAACACACTGTTCGGTTTAGTAAGATGCTAAACCCACGGTCTTGGGTTTGCCAGGCTGCAGATGGGGGTTCTGATATTGGGCCCAAACACCAGCCAGAGCTACAGCTAGCACTATAAGGGTATACACTTCCCTTGATAGCTTGGTAAGACCAGTCATGTAGCACTCCTCAAATGTAACCACTTCAGTTACCTCCCTGTGCAGATCCTCCTTTGAGAGTAGCTTCCTCTCTCAGATCATTTCCTTTGAGAGTAGCTTCTTCTCTCAGATCCTTTCCTTTGAGAGTAGCTTCCTCTCTCAGATACTTTCATTTGAGAGTCGCTTCCTCTCTCAGATCATTTCCTTTGAGTAGCTTCCTCTCTCAGATACTTTCATTTGAGAGTAGCTTCCTCTCTCAGATCCTTTCATCTGAGAGTAGCTTCCTCTATCAGATCCTTTCCTTTCAGAATAGCTTCCTCTCTCAGATAATTTCCTCTGAGAATAGCTTCCTCTCTCAGATCCTTTCCTCTGAGAGTAGCTTCCTCTTTCAGATAATTTCCTTTCTGACCTCCATCATATCCCTATGTATGTCTCAGACCTGGGTTCTGGGTTTGACTGTACTGTATGTCTCAGACCTGGGTTCTGTGTTTGCCTAATGTACTGTACTGTAGACTACTGCACTGCCTCTCCAACAGGCACAGGCCTCTCTCCTCTCCTCTTCTAAACACATGTATCTGGCACAATTACATTATATTTGCCTTGCTGCTGAACAAAGTGTCCCGTGGTAATTCTGAATCTAACACAAAAGTAAACAATTTAATCTTGTTTGGAAATATGTGTCACTTTGATTGCATTAAGCTGTCCATCGCCACAACAGTAGAGGGGAGAGGAGTGTGTTGTAATTAACGACTGGGTTCGGTGTGTGTGTATATCCCCTCCACTGCTTCAAACAAACCTATCCTGCGGGAAGCCATTGTTTGGACTGCAGCATCATGGGTAGCCTTTTATTTACCGATTTTAATTGCTCTGGTGATCTGTGGGTAAAAACACCCGGTCGTAATCAGCCGACAATACAACGGCTACTCTTTCTGACAAATCACAGTAAAAGGGTCCAGTGTCTGGGGAAAATGAACGAGAGAAGTGGAAGGAGGAGGTAGAACATAAAACATAAGGAGGGGAATATTTGGGATGCAAATTGTCGTAATGTTGCTTCCATTTTCCCAAAGAGAGAAACTAATCCGAGTGAGAGGGAACGTGGGGAAGCAGGGCTGAGGCTCAGGGAGAGGGGACCAGGAATGAGTGCTCCAGCACTTCAAAGTGACAACCGTGAGCAGCTCACCGTCCCTGGACCTCCAGAGCGGAACCGCAGAGGAGACATCACGTGCTGCGACTGGAACTCCACTGCTCAAGGTGGCATCACACAGAGACACGAGACAGAGGAGGGGTAGGTCACCTACAGACACACTGTACAGATTACTGTCAGCAGGGCTGGGGTCTGGGCCCATCAACGCAACTCAACTCTGTCAACTATACTGTACAGGAGGAGCTCTACAGACAACTCCTAGCATGGCTGCAGCTCCAACTCTACAACTACCTGTCATAGATACAGTTCGGCTGCCTGCAAGCAAATAAAGTGAATTTACTGTTTTCAGTGTAAGTTATACAATTACAGAATAAAACATACAGAAAAAGTATACATTTTCCAAAAGACGGAGTCTGGCTATGGACAGAACAATGACAGCGTGCAGTCTCTGCAGATTAGGAAAAGCAACACTCTGAGGAAAAGCCTGTTTTATTTAAGTGTGTCAAATGCTATCCCATTATTATGCCTATGTGCTAAAGGTAATATAAACACTGTGGGCATCAAAGGTCCATGAAAAATTTAACAGCCAATCAGATGGCAATTATTCCCTTTAATCTCCTGGAGGCAGCCAATGGGGAAGAGCCTGCGGTGATGGTCGCCTGGCGGGGTTGAATGCCTTCTGCACATTCCACAGCATGAACAATCCAAACACTTACCAAGCATTATGCTCAACTCACAAACTCAAGTACAGACGCAAAAAACTTTCCAAACTATTTTTTCTGTTCTTCTTCTGAATATACAGACGCTTCGCAATGTCAATACATTAGAACTAGAGAGTCTACCATTTTCTATCTTTCTTTAGCTATTGATTGCCTAATTGCGTTCTATTGGATAGAGAGACACCCAGAACTGTTACTGTTCTAAGAGCCGATTGATCTCCACAGATATCCTGAGGTTGCAGAGATCAGTATAGGTCACAGACAAAATACATATTTTCACTGCATATGGTACTAGGCTATTTGTCACAGCCTATTGGAATATACCAGTTTTCTCTGTGTATGAAAATGGGCAATTTTTCACTGTGTATAAGTGCTACTAGAACAGACTCTATGAGAGACCACAGGCAGAGACCACAATCTGGAATGACATCAGAGGATGTGGGGCCTGTCCATTGGCCCCACTATAATCTGGAGTTGACACGAGTGTTGTACAGCAGGGGAGTAAGGCTATTGGTTAGCAGGGGAGTCAGGCTATTGGTTATCCATCTGAGGCCAATCATATCACACAGCCAGAGGAGAGGAGGGGTCTGAGGCTTTTAATCAGAGGCCTGCTCTCTATTCTACTCTAATCTGGGCCTGGAGCCAATGGCTATGGAGGCCCAGTGGGATAGAAGGTCTCAAATACTGTAGTATAATAGCTAATGTAGCAACATGTCAGTATGTGCTATTTCAATACACTCACACAGTGAGAAGAGTAGTTACACTGTTGATTTCTTGTCTTTTATGATCATGATACTCTGCTTTGGGAATGCTGCATTGTGGGAAATCATGTAAATGAGTCAGTGTGTGTGTCTGACAGTGTTGCTGGCTCCAGCCGGACTTCTCTCACGACAGCCCAGTCCTCAGCTCCCTCACTGGCCTGTTGTAATCAATGTGCGTGTGGAGCCAGTCGATGGCAACGATCAGACCGTGGTCTTCATTAGTGAAACACTTCAGATACAAATGACATCTTTAATCAATCAACATTCAGGGACTAAACCAGGGTTAAATGCAGCACAGGCACATCTCTCTCTCTCTCTCTCTCTCTCTCTCTCTCTCAAAAAACAACATTTTAGAGGGAAACTGAAAATAGATGGCAGAGAGAGCAAGAGAGACAGAGGGCTTCTATCTATCCGGCGTTCCTCTGATTTCCACTTGTTCTTTTCCTTCAGCCTGCCAACTTCTCCTTCTCTCTCTTCGTCTTCTTCTCCTTAGCCCCTCTACCTTTCTCTGTCTTCATCTTCATCTCCTTAGACCCTCTATCTTTCTCTGTCTTCTTTTGCCTGTCCTTCTCATTCTCCTTTACTCTCTCCTTGAAGTTCTTCCTAGCTGCCTTCTCTTCCTCTCATTCTTTTTCTCACTCTTCTTCTCTTTTTTCCTCTCCTTCTTCTTCCTTCTCCTTGACTCCAGTCCTAGGTAAATAGATTGTGTGTAGCAGGCACCAGACAGGGCTGTTTGACAGGCTCCTTAGCTGCATGGTTAACTACATAACTAGCAGCATTAGTGAGCAGCTACACCCATGGAGCTCATCAACAGCAAGAGGCCTCTCGACAGTGACAACACGCACGCACACAACTACACATTAGCCGGTAATTGGCGGCTTTTGGCCCCCCCCAAAAATGTAAAGCCGGTAAATAAAATCACTATTCAGGTAGGATGCAATTCATATTTATAATGATTTGTTTTATCATTAGCCTATTATTACATCATTGTTATTATTGCATTCACTAATCTAAACCAGTTTTTTTAAATATGCAAAACAAGGTTTGTTTAATTCTGTTCAGCCATTTCCGTTGGCTAAATTAAGTTTGATCTGTCTCTGTATTTAGTTTAAGATAGTTTATAAGTAGGCCTGTTGTAAAATAAATATAATTAACTTATTGCTGTTTAAACCAGTTCGCAAGTGTTTTGTTTCATTCTGTTGAGCAACCCCCCCCATCCCCCCCCCCCACACACACACACACACACACACACACACACACACACACACACACACACACACACACACACACGGAGTCAATAGCACTGATTTCCCCTGTCAGCTCTCTGGCAGGCACTGGTTTAAAGAGACATCAATCTGTGATGTCAGCACTTACCTAATGAACCGTCTCAGATCGATGGGCTCACGGGTCCGCTACACGCTCTAACTGCTTTAATGGATACACTAACCCTGTATCCCTACCTCTATTGGGATGTTACTAGGAGATGCTGCCTGGGCCTTGGTAACGTGTGAGTGACACTGGTATGTTTGTGCATCTTCATCGACTTCTGTGGACAGCAAAGATGTGCGTTTGTGTGTGTGTGTGTGAGACTCTGCATGTACGCAAGCGAGCATAATGTATGCATCTGTGTGTTCTTACATCTGCACGTGTGTGTGTGTGTATATACTTGTCTAACAAATGTTCTAAGAAAAGCAGCACCTGGGTGGCTCTTGCTCCACACCTCCACAGATGTCACAGCTCCCACAATGCATCTGTCTCTATGGCGACAGCAGCGGCGGTACAGCAGCGTGAGATGCAGTACAATCAGATTAGTTCCATTCCCTTTGATCGTCCCCTGAATGCCAGCGCAGCCATCACCTCTCACTATGTGACACTTCAGAGATGCTCACACACCTAATTGAGCAGAATAAATATATTATATTGTGATAAGTGTTGTGATTGTAACAAATTGTACTGCATGACTGACACAAATCACGGCATTAGTCCTGACTCTCTCTTATCTCCTGCTTCTTCCTGTCTTCTCCTATAATAAACATGTCCTCTCCTATAATAAACATGGGGGGTCTGTATGGAGGGCAGGGTGAAGGGAGCCTCTTGCCTCTTGATGCATGAGAAACAGCATCTTTCCACAGGAGCCTCATTTACAGATGGCTTCACCCTCTCCTCACTGGGTCACACAGAGAGAAGAAGAGGGGTGAGAGAGAGAGAGAAAGAGAGGGGAAGGTGCAGAGAGAAAGGGATTGAGAAAGGGAGAGAGGACGAGAGAGAGAGAAAGAGAGAGAGAGGGGTGGAATAGCGAGATACAGAGGAATAGAGAAGAGAAGGAGAGGAAGAAGAGGAGGGTGGGGCTGACGTGTTAATCAGTGAATCAGCACCAGTGTAAATAAGGCCGTCATCTCCTGCTGTCACATACGCTGTGTTTCCAGCCCATTAGGCCCAGCTACCTCTGTGAGACGCAGCGCCTCGCTGGAGACTCATTTATGTGTCTATAGGCATCTGTGGCTGGTGATAGGGAGCCCACATGAAATTAATGGGAGAGTGGGTGCTGCCAGCCAGTCCTGTCACACACACACAAGCACGGACAGAAACACACACACACACAGACAGACAGACAAAGACAGACACATACGCATTCCCACACACACACACACACACATAAAGACGTGCACACACGGACAGTGTTTTTTTGTGCGTGGGGTAAACTAATCTTTGGAGTAAAGATTTAGCAGCTTTATTAGTTTAGGAAATGGCTGTAATTAAGGATAATTCATAATGGCTGTTTCTCCCCTCTCTGCGGTATTAAAAAGGGGCCGGCCCAATTTAACCTGGCTGCTTTAGAGCCGTAAAATAGAGAGAGACAGCTGTACAGCGCATGTCCACCAAACTCCAGTCTAATGACCATTTCACACACATATAAAAGCATGCTCCTCTCTCTCTCTCTCTCTGCATATCATCCATACAGGCACTTACTGATATACACATAAAACACATGTTTTGCCTCGATAACAAATATCTCTGGAAATAGGTCATGGATATGTCCCTTCTTGTGCATCAATCTCTAGAAATGCTGCAGTCACTCACCTATTGGAACAATATACCATGGTTATCTCCATGGGCCATGTGGACCTAGTCTGAGTGCGACAGCCAGGGCCCAGCCCACTGCTCAGCCCCAATATTAGGCCCTGTGTCTGGGTCCACCCCGCTGTTCCTCTCTCCCCACGGGCTCCCCACTGGAGGCTAGCACAGAACCAGCCAGCAGATGGATCGATATGTCCACAGATGCTGCCAGCTCCTCTCAGCCATTACTGGTGATGAATAATGGAGGATAGCCTCTATACATCCTCCATATCCCCCCCTAACACAGAGACGCATGCACACACAAACACAAAAAAAACACGCACAAACACACACGCGTGCTCGCAACCCAGGGCTGGAGGGGCCATCTCAACGCATTCAATACAACATAGACGAAGACAGGGGAGCAGAGAGATACATCAATCTGTAAGATACAGCCCTATCAGCACTTCAAATCTTCAATAAGCAATAGAACAGGTTGCATGGTATACAATTACAGCTCTCTTCTAAACATCCAGGCTTAGCTTGTGCCTGTGTCTAAATGAATTTGAATTCAGAGTAGAGCGCTGCTCCAGGCAGACAGCAAACGACATATAATTACCCACGACAAGAACACAACTGTATATAAGCGAGAGAGCACTAGAGAGTGGACTTGTGGGTCACTACGCTACACACTGATTCAATTAACTAACCGACAAACACACCAAAGACTGCCATTATTGTGTGAGGCATAGGTACAAGCCTCTTACATGGACAACAACAACCGCAACACTCAAAAAACCCAATCAATTACTGAATAACAACATGTCTGAGATGTTGTTTCCTGCTCTGGGCCGGTGATGTCTTTCACGCCAACATTGATTACACTCCTTGTAACGTTTTCTGTTAATTCTGTTCGCCCCCACAAAAAATCTATATGTTGTGCATCTGTAGGCAGGCATCCCAGTGGTTTAAAGGCTGCCTCAGCTCCACAGATGGACAATCACTGTCAATCTAGCTAATGACCAAGAGGCTTCTGCTGCTGAGGAAAGCGGGAGGCCCAGCGAGCAGCAACATGAAGCAGAATAAATGGGATGGATTGTAGCATCTTCATGCTAATCAACAGTGGAAAAGTGTATAAATTAACCCTAGTCTGCAGTAACTCCAAATGCTGACTTTTCAATTAAACTTTTGTTGGATCAAAAAGAATTGCAGCTGCAGATCAACGGTTGCCCTCCAAAAAAACGCTCAACAAAGACAGAGAGAGAGAAACTAAAGAAAACAGTGACAAAAAAACAAGGGCAGAGAGACGATGTTTCAGTCATACAGTATATAACACTCCTCTCCTGTGAGGTGATGTAGTCATACTGTATATAACACTCCTCTCCTGTGAGGTGCTGTAGTCATACAGTATATAACACTCCTCTCCTGTGAGGTGCTGTAGTCATACAGTATATAACACTCCTCTCCTGTGAGGTGCTCTAGTCATACAGTATATAACACTCCTCTCCTGTGAGGTGCTGTAGTCATACAGTATATAACACTCCTCTCCTGTGAGGTGCTCTAGTCATACAGTATATAACACTCCTCTACTGTGAGGTGCTGTAGTCATACAGTATATAACACTCCTCTACTGTGAGGTGCTGTAGTCATACACTATATAACACTCCTTTACTGTGAGGTGCTGTAGTCATACAGTATATAAAACTTCTCTACTGTGAGGTGCTGTAGTCATACAGTATATAACACTCCTTTCCTGTGAGGTGCTGGATCACAGTGGCTCTATCTGTCTGTCCACTACAGTACATGAGCCTCAGGTTGTAGTGTAGCAGAGGAGAATGGATCAGACCTGCAGTCCAGTCTGTGTTACACACTCAGATAAATGACAAAGTGAAGCCTGGGTGGGTAGAGAGAGACAAAGAGAGAGAGACAGAGAGAACGAGAGAGAGAGAGAGCGAGAGAGAAGAGAAGAGAAGAGAAGAGAAGAGAAGAGAAGAGAAGAGAGAGTGGGAGAGACAGAGAGAGGAAAGAGTGGGAGAGAGAGACAGGGAGAGAGGGAGAGAGAGAGAGAGAGAGAGAGATGGGGTAGCCTAAAGGTGTGACCTAACTGATTAGATTAGAGGCAGGACAGAGCCGGTGCTGGAGCATGCAAGCTGACAGACAGTATTAGGCTATAACCTGAGAAAGTGGAGGTGACAGAGAGATAGGGGAGGGAGAAAGAGTGCAGAGAGAGCAGGGGAGGAAGAGAGAGAGAGAGCATAGGGAGAGAGAGAGAGATGGAGGATAGAGGAAAAGGAGGTTGGGGTGAGGGGGGTTCTGTGTCACTTTATCAAATTTCTCCCTGGCACCTGGTAACAGGGGTCGAGGAAATCAAAGCATGGAGGGCAGCGTGTAAAGCTGAGTGAAAACACAGAACACAGCAGCGCTCTAATACCTTTCATAAAGAGAAAAGCCTCTTCATCCTCCACCCATGATTAAATACAACCTGAGTGCCCAAAAAATAGGCCCCGTGTTGTAGGGGTTGGTGGTGTGTGCTGCAGGGGTTGGTGTGTTTGTTGCAGGGGTTGGTGGTGTGTGTTGCAGGGGTTGGTGATGTGTGTTGCAGGGGTTCGTGGTGTTTGTTGCAGGGGTTGGTGTGTGTGTGGCGGGGTGACAAGGGTAAAAGCAATTTGTGAAGAACTTGTTCTCTGAGTGAAGTGATGGGGGCATGCTAGGTCTGCACACCGTCACCTGGCCTAGCACACTGAAACACTCTGATGGGATAGAGCTGATGTACTGTACTGCCACACAGCCAACATGAGTGCTGTCATCAGCAGCTGAACAAGGAGACTTTACTTAAAGATGGGAGTGGAGGGCGGCAGAGCGGAAAGGCCCCCAGAGCAGAGCTGACTGATTTAAAACCAAAACATCAGATATAGTGAGGCCTAACACAATACATGACAGAAAAGCCAATGACACTAGAGAAGTGTTGCTTCAGCCTTTGTGTCCCTACTCATCCCTTGGCCTCAGAGAGAGTGAGAGAGAGAGAGAGAGAGAGAGAGGAAGAGAGAGAAGAGAGAGAGGGAGAGAGAGAGAGGAGAGAGAGACAGAAACACTGACAGTGACAGAGAGGGGGCCATCAGTAGTGTCATGGGGCCCCTGTCCCCCTCCCCGATTGCCATGATCTAATAGAAGTTAATGCGACAGACGGCAGAGCCGGTCCTTGCCCCTCTCTGGCACTGAGCAGGCCTCAGGCCCTCAGGGGCCCATCCACCCCACCTCAGCAGCCGTAGCAATAAGAATAAAGGCATAAACGAAGGAGTCTATTTGAGCTGAGAGTGATGGCTAGCTTGTTGCTTATCGTCAGCCAATAAATCTCCATGCAGAGAGAGGCGAGAGATGAGGACCGCTTATCTCATCAGAGCACCACTGATGCCTCTCTGTCTGACGGAGCGATGCCACCACCGCCGAGCCGCCCGCCCAACGCCTCTCAGCGCCTGATTTATCACGGCAAGGGAAAGGAGGGAAGGAGGGAGGAGAAGTTTTGTGGCGGAATAAAACAAAAATGAGAGAGGAGGGAGGTGTAATTAAAAAATGAAGAAAAATAAACATGTTGAAAAGCAGAAAGCAAAGAGGGTGAAGGGAGGGAGATAAAGCAGAAAAGAAATATAGAGAGTACGCTAACAGAAAGGTTTTAAGGTCTTCCAGGGAAAACAAGGGAGGCTTTGGCGTGAGGCGACGCAATAAACTACAAATAAAACTCCAGGACCTGCAGGGGGAAAAAGCCACCCTCTCTGGCGAGTTTGGGGCGGGAGGTAGTGAGGCGAATTGCACTTGACAGGCGGATTGTGTGGATTGTGTGGGATTCAGCAGGTTTCCGGAGCTGGTAGATGAGGAGAGAGAGAGAGATGTATGCCAGAAAGCAGCTCTAACTGAAACAAGTACCCTGTGCCCCACTGTCTGCCTGGTTACTGGTTACTGAAACATGTTAATGTGAATACTGTACAGGGCTGGGCTGTCATTAGAAGATACAGTTGAAGTCAGAAGTTTACATACACCTCAGCCAAATACATTTAAACTCAGTTTTTCACAATTCCTGACATTTAATGCTAGTAAAAATTCCCTGTCTTAGGTCAGTTAGGATCACCACTTTATTTTAAGAATGTGAAATGTCAGAATAATAGTAGAGAAAACATTTTATTTCAGCTTTTATTTCCCAGTGGGTCAGAAGCTTACATACACTCAATTAGAATTTGGTAGCATTGCCTTTCAATTGTTTAACTTGGATCAAACCTTTCGGGTAGTCTTTCACAAGCTTCCCACAATAAGTTTGGTGAATTCTGGCCCATCCCTCCTGACAGAACTGGTGTAACTGAGTCAGGTTTTTAGGCCTCCTTGCTCGCACATGCTTTTTCAGTTCTGCCCACAAATCTTCTATAGAATTGAGGTCAGGGCTTTGTTATGGCCACTCCAATACCTTGACTTTGTTGTCCTTAAGCCATAACTTTGGAAGTATGCTTGGGGACATTGTCAATTGGAAGACCCATTTGCGACCAAGCTTAAACTTCCTGACTGATGTTTTGAGATGTTGCTTCAATATATCCACATAATTTTCCATCCTCATGATGCCATCTATTTTGTGAAGTGCACCAGTCCCTCCTGCAGCAAAGCACCCCCACAACATGATACTGCCACCCCCGTACATTTCGGATGGTGTTCTTCGGCTTGCAAGCCTCCCCCTTTTTCCTCCAAACATAACGATGGTCAATATGGTTATATTTATATTTTTGTTTCATCAGACCAGAGGACATTTCTCCAAAAAGTATGATCTTTGTCCCCATGTGCAGTTGCAAACCGTAGTCTGGTTTTTTTATGGCGGTTTTGGAGCAGTGGCTTCTTCCTTGCTGAGCGGCCTTTCAGGTTATGTTGATATAGGACTCATTTTACTGTGGATATAGATACTTTTGTACCTGTTTCCTCCAGCATCTTCACAAGGTCCTTTGCTGTTGTTCTGGGATTGATTTGCACTTTTCGCACCAAAGTACGTTCATCTCTAGGAGACAGAACGTGTGGTACGTCTCCTTCCTGAGTGGTATGACGGTAGCGTGGTCCCATGGTGTTTATACTTGCGTACTATTGTTTGTACAGATGAACGTGGTACCTTCAGGCGTTTGGAAATTGCTCCCAAGGATGAACCAGACTTGTGGAGGTCTACAATTTTTTTCATGAGGTCTTGGCTGATTTCTTTTCATTTTCCCATGATGTCGAGCAAAGAGGCACTGAGTTTGAAGGTAGGCATTGAAATACATCCACAGGTATACCTCCAATTGACTCAAATGATGTCAATTAGCCTATCAGAAGCTTGTAAAGCCATGACATAATTTCTGTAATTTTCCAAGCTGTTTAAAGGCACAGTCAACTTAGTGTATGTAAACTTCTGACCCACTGGAATTGTGATATAGTGAATTATAAGTGAAATAATCTGTCTGTAAACAATTGTTGGAATAATTACTTGTGTCATGCACAAAGCAGATGTCCTAACCGACTTGCCAAAACTATAGTTTGTTAACATGAAATCTGTGGAGTGGTTGAAAAATGAATTTTAATGACTTCAACCTAAGTGTATGTAAACTTCCGACTTCAACTGTATGTGGTTATCATATCCATGACTCAGTACAGTGTGTAAGGATAGTCCTATGGGGAGGCAGTGTGAGGGATCTGAGCTACTGGGCCTGATGAATCAGTCTTATGCAGGGCACTGCCGGTCTTATCTAGGTGACGGCCAGGGAAACGTTCATGCCACATCTAATCATATCTGACTGCGGGACTCGGGCACGTGGCAATCCAGGACTAATGCTGTTTTATTGCTGGGTGCTCGGCCCCTCCTCTGCTCCCTGCTCACCCCCGCTCCTGTCTGTTTGTCCTGGGTTTGAGCTCCAGATCCACCCAGTACCCGGCTCTGCCACGGTCCAGCCCTGAGAGGCATCAGAGGGGGAAATTATCAGCGCTGTGACCCCTCTGCTTCAGCCACTGGTGATGAATAGCTGGCCCCAGTAACACAGGCAGATTACCCCATAAGAGGTTTTTAGAGGGGCGGATGGCGGTGGAGGGGGGAGGGGTGTGATAAATGACAGATTTATCTAACCGCTTTCTCCAGAGAGTCACCATGGGGAGGAACAATAAAAAGGCTGGAGAGGGAGATGACTGACTGGGAGAATTATGTCAGAGCGATTGTCAATCATTGTGGTGGGCAGGCGATGGGTGGCATTGAGCGGTGGAGGTAGTGGAGGCTGGAGTGGCGGCCAGGCGCTGTGCTCCTCCCGCTCTCCTCTCCTCTCTCATATGGTCGTCTGAATTAGTGTGTTGGTGAGGGTGGGGGGGGGGGGGGGGGTGACGGGACAGACGGGTATAATATTCTCATCACTCTTCACTCAGCTCGGCAGCTCAGCTCAGCTCAGCAGGTTGCGTCAATCGTCTACCCTGGCCCAGGGCGGTGCTCAGCCCAGCCAGCCGCCACACATCACACCCAGCGAATATTCCTAAACCACAATTTCTCATATTTCCCTGTATGCATAAGGAGATGAAAAATCATCCCATCATTTGTATTGTCTGACTGAGGTTATACACAAATATTAGTTTATCTACTCCACCTAAGATTGCCTCCCTAAGCAAGACGGATTGGTCTTTGAGAGAGGGCAATATTCCCAGGAACATATTCAGTCCATCTTTTATGTGCTGCAATTCAATGGTTCAGCTCCAGATATGAGCTGCTGCCGTTTCAAGAAGACAGGCTCGATAAAACTAAACGCCCAACAGAGACAGCGCTTCGCTTATTATCTACAATACGCTTTAATTGCAAGACAATTTGCGGCGTGGCAAATTTATAGTTCTGAATGTGAAACGATCCCAGCCAACTAATCTTCATATTCATTCTCACTGCATTTATTGAACAATTACGGAAAATGGATATTAAAACAAAACAAGTATAGGAATCAATGAGGAGAGAAAAACATCCAAATATGTTCCAAAATAAACGGCTGCATCGATTTTTGTAGCTGCTCTGTGCTGCCAAGTGTTCAGCAGCTCTCTCTTCAGATAGATAGAAAAAGAGACAGAGAAATAGGGAGAACAAAAAAACGAGAGAGAGAAAGAGAGAGAGAGAGGAGGAGAGAGAGAGAGGAAGAGAGAGAGAGAGAGAGAGAGAGAGAGAGAGAGAGAGAGAGAGGATAGAGAGAATGAGGGATGAGAAGAGGAAGGTAAAGAGGAGGTCTAGGTCAGAAACCACTCCCTGATTATCCACCAACCAGTCAAGTGTAAAACTCATTAGACAATGCATAATGCCTTTAATCAAATCAATGGCAACTCCAGACTGATAGCTCCCATCAAAACGTACACAAAGCATGAAGAATTTCTCATTTACTTATACAAATAAGTGGCTTTGGATCAATATCATGGAGGAGAAGGGAAACAATATTGAGAATAATGAAACTACCTCTCATCACTATTGTCATATTAATGTGACTAACAAAGTACTTCTCATCACTAATATGAAGCCATATTACAATAGGATACGTGAATAGAAACAATGGTTTTACGAGAATATACTGTATACTGTAACTGTCACATTACTGCCTAACATAGGACAGTAGCAGAGAACAACTCTTCATCCTCTCTTCCTCCTCACCGGCGAGGTGCTGACAAACTGGGAAGCGGGTGGGCTGGGGTGTTTTGGGTAATTACGTGCGGGGGTACAGATGTTGGCCTGCTGAGGACCCTTACCAGAACGATGCGCAAATAACCCTGCAGCTGCCTCCCTCTCCTCTCCTACCTCTAAGTACCCTTCTTTGTTAGGGTGTGGGTCTTCATTTTTTACTGGTGACATCAATGTTACTTGAGTTATTTTGTGGCATCTGGTTCGGGGTGGGGAGGAGGAGGAGAAAGGTGGGGGGGGGGCGGGAGAAAGAGAAGAAGGGTGTGTATATGATAAAGAAAAAATGCACACAGGACGCACTTTAATTAATTGCGAGGAGATTACATGGTCTTCCAACCGTGTAGTCTGTCATCAGAGCCCATTACACACTTCTATTAGATGTTTCTCCACAGTGTCAGCTGTAATTTGAAGGGGAATCTTGGTGGAGAATCAGCAAAGCAAAGTGAAAGCCTTTAATGGGGACGGATACTTGAGTTAAGTTCATCAGAGCTGAGCTGAGTGAGGCAGAAACTGAAACTCCACAACGCCACAGGCACAATTAGCAGGAAGTAATCTGTAAACAAATGAGCCATGGTGGAGCATTGAGCGAACGCAGCCCATTTCATGGTGTGTCACTCACTCATGTCGGTGACACCGATGCCGGGGCCACCACTATCCTCAGGGCTATTGTGTCTCTGTCTCAGTCTCATCCAGGGCCTAGACCAACTATTGGTCTTCATTTGAGCTGGAAAAGCTTTATTTTCATTGCGGAGCAATGAGGTGTCTTTGTATGAGTGCGGAGCGCGGCACAATCAATCTTCCACCAGTGGAGTTAACAGGACAGAAACCAATGCAGCCGCTACTCAGCACAGAACATTACCAGTGTATGGTCTCATCATTCATCTGGCCTGTCATTAGACACTACTCACCACACTGCCTCTTAGAAAGAGAGAGATCAGGGAAACGCTACCTACAGTAGTCAACATGGTGTCACAGACAATACTGCCCCCTCTGAAACAACACACACTGTGTAACAGGAAGTATCATTTCCCTATCCATTTACTCCCTAAAAATCACTACCATCAAAGATTATCTATTATATTGACAAGATAGTTGAGTGACTCAATCTAACAATCAAAATACATCTTATCCTCAAAGACGGAGGCAGGCCGGAGGAGGCGAGATCAGGTGGGGCCAGTCAAGCCAATGAGAGGGCAGATATGTGTGTGTTCTCTCTGTTTCCGCACGGCAAGTGGTACTGGTGCATCAAGTCTCACACTAACAGGCTCCTGAACAGCTTCTATCCCCAAGCCATAAGGCCGCTAAATAGCTAACAAAATGGCTACACAGACTTGTATTTTATTTTGGCACTGTCTATTTGCACAATCACAGAACTCTACACGCTCACGCACACTGACAATCCAACACACACTCACTTAATTTGCTCACACACACGACATGCACACACATTTATACTGACTCTACACACACGATCATCATAATACATTCTGCTACTCTGTTTATCATACATACTGATGCCTAGTCTGCAAATTGACAACAAGAAGCCCAAACAGATATAATTTGTGAGTAAAACAATCATTTCAAACCTTGCTTACATTTGCATACTATTACATATTTAAATGTTTTGTCATTTAGCAGACACTCTCATACAGAGCGACTTACAGTAGCGAGTGCATACACTGTGTGCACAATTATTAGGCAAATTGTATTTTTTTATTGTATAATTTTATTGTTGAACAAACACAATGCTCTTAGTCAATCCAAAATGTTAATGAACCTTAAACCTGAATGTTTAACGAAGGAAAAGTGAGTTTTGTCTTTCTCGGGGGAATATATAAGTATGCAGAATTATTAGGCAACTATTAGTGTGCAGAATTATTAGGCAACTAAATTAAAAAATATATTTCTCCCAACTCACTCTCAATTTTTAGAGGAAGGGTAATAAATAAGTAACACAAAATTACAATAAAATAATATTTTTGGCCCTGAACCTTCCATCCATGGAGTCTGTCAGTTTCTTGATCTGTTCACGATCAACTTTCGATGAAGCAGCAGCCACAGCCTCGCAGATGCTGTTCAAAGAGGTGTATTGTCTTCCCTCAATGTAAATCTCACGTTTGAGAAGGGCCAACAAGTTCTCAATAGGATTTAAGTCAGGTGAGGAAGGGGGCCAGGTCAATATTCGGGCATCTTTGAGGCCCTTGCTGGCTATACAAGCAGTGGAGCACTTGGATGCATGTGATGGAGCATTGTCCTGCATAAAGATCATAGCCTTCTTGAATGCTGAGGACTTCCTGTACCACTGATTGAAGAAAGTATCTTCACTGGCAGTAGGTTTGGGAGTCCAACTACCTCATCCTTAATGATAGCAGCCCATACCAGTACCCCTCCTCCACCTTGCTGGCACCTGACTCGAAGTGGTGCCCTGTGTCCATTGCTGATCCAGCCACGGGCCCATCCATCTGGTCCATCAAGAGTCACTCTCATTTCATCTATCCATAAAACCTTTGAAAAATCTGTCTTCAGGTTTTTCTTTGCCCAATCTTGACGCTTCAACTTGTGAATCTTATTCAGTGGTGGTCGTGTTTCAGCCTTCTTGACCTTGGCCTTGTCTCTGAGCACTTGACACCTTGTACTTCTGGACACTACAGGTAGGTTGCAGTTCTGGATTATGGAGCACTGGAGGATCATGGATTCCTGGTAGCTTGACGTTTCATTCTTCTCAAGTCTTTTGCAGTTAATTTGCGCCTTTTCTTCTCCATGCGTTCTTTGCACCCCAGTTGACTATTCGCGACAAAACGTTTTATTGTCCGGTGGTCACGCCTCAATAGTTTCACTATTTCAAGAGTGTTGCATCCGTCAATGTCAGTTAAATCAATTTTCTGGCCCATTTTACCTAAGGTAATGAATCTGCCTAATAATTATGCACACCTTGATATAAGGTGTTATTCACTTTCGCCACACCCTGCAGTTGGAAAATGTGCATAGAAATAATGATAAGATCAGAATACTCACTTGCCTAATAATTGTACACACATTGTATATTTTCCATACTTTTTCGATATATATATCTCTTTATTATGTGTGGGAATACTTTGGAAGAGATTTCCAAAATTAAAATCACTTGGAGCTGATTTGCTGTTGTTGTTTTTGCTCAGAGAAGTTACGTGGCCAAATCAATCGGAGCAGCCAGTTGGGGAACCCCGGTTTAGAACTCGCAAGAAAGGCCTTTCACAGTACTTGTGCACATGACATTAAAACTTGAACTTGAACAACAGGCATAACAAAACATTTTTGTTCCTTAAATGCCACGTGCGTTCACTTATATGAGTGCATTCGTTACAACCTAACCATTACGAAACCTCTATTTGATTAAAAAAGCCTCATGTAGCAAATTAGCAATTACATTTTTTGTTGAACAAATTAAAAATTATTCACTTCGTGGTCTTATTTTCATGAACAGATTTTGGGCAGAGTAAACCCTGTGACTTTTTTTTTCTCTTACTCTCTGCTACCATAGACAACACAGTGTCACAGACAATACTGCCCCCTCTGAAACATCATACACTGTTTAAAAGAAAATTATTTCCCTACCTACAGCCTCTCTAAGACAGAGACAGAGAGACAGTACAATATCAGTCAAATACATGGTATTACAGACAATACTGCCCCCTCTGAAACATGAAAACACACACTACACTATCTGGGCCCGTGTTACAGGAAGTATAATTCCCCTATCTACTGGTGTTACACTCCCTAACAATCCCAAGTTACTATGTTAACACTGTCTGTAACAGTGTCTGTGTGTTCACCAGAGCATTCTGTCCCGTTCCCATATCACCCACAGGACCACAGTGGAAGTGTGTGACAGACCATAGTGTTTCTTTTACTTCCTGGTTCTTAAGGCGTTCCTACCACCACAGCTGTTAAAGAGGGGAATGACGACAAATGGATAATGGGCAACATTTGGAGAAGGATAAATAATACATTGTAATTCATACACAGCCCCATAACCCAGGGTCTAATTGGCCACACATACTGATAAAACTAGGGAGGGCGATGGGAAACCGCTTCACTTAGGTAGGAGACGTCACGTACATAACATCTCTCTCTCTCTCTCTCTCTCTCTCTCTCTCTCTCTCTCTCTCTCTCTCTCTCTCTGTGTGTCTGTCTGTCTGTCTGTCTGTCTGTGTCTTTCTTTCTCTCTCTCACTAACTCTCTTTCCCTCTCTCCCTCTCTTTCTCCCCCCCCTCTCTCTCTTTCTCTTTCCCTCTCTCTCTCTTCCCCCCCCCCCCCCCCCCCCTTTTTCTCCTCCTTTCTCTCTCTCTCTCCCACCAGCAGGCATCACCAGGGACAGCTGCTCACCAGGCCCCCAGCACGTTGCCCGCCACCAGAGCCCCACCAGGCACCACGACCCAACATAATTGGGCCCTTCACCGCTCCGCCAGCAAGCAACTGCACATTCCTGTCTCCACCACAATGACAATTAAAGAAAAAAATAAATAATTGCATACTAAAAGAGAGAGTATAAACAAACAAGAAGCCCAGAGGACCCGGGTCCTGAGGTGCGCTACACTCTAGCTATGACAGTGAGATGGTTGGTAGCACTGTTTAACACTGTTGCCGGGAACACTGCAGCTGACCACTGACAGGCAAACAGGAAGTAGTAGCAACACACAGGAAGTTACATCCCAAGTGCCTCTCTCTTCGATCTAGATCACTGCTCCTCCTTAACTTCTCAGTAGAATACAAACATAACTTATAATAATGAGAACAACTAAGACACAGCTTTGGCTGTTTACAAGAGACTGCTGCATTCAATGTGGTTGGTTGGTTAGCAACTGGAAAAGGAATCGAGGACAAACAATCAATGCTTCATTATAATTCAACAATATAAAGTGGGTTGTTTAGTTGTTTTCCTACCCCTGTCAGTTTATTGTGAAAGACTAATTTTGGCTTGTGTTTGTTATGCTACTGCTATTACAGGCTCATGTGTCCTCATTATTAATTTCTGCCCCACTTCTGTTTTTCTAGGCAAATGTTTATTTTTTCATTTTTTTGTGTGTGTACAATCTATTTTCTACTTCTTTCAGGATGTTGTGTAACTGGCAGGCATGGTGTGAGTGATTCTCCTCTACAGGCAGGGAAAGAGTTAAGTTGGATGACATACCTCTGCAACGATGCTCTATCTGTAATATTATCTTATATTTTCATTTCTTTCCCAGGGTAAGGCTGTATTGATGTCTGCTCACTCAACTGCTCCGCCTGACTCACAGTCAAACCTGCAATTACCACCGTGTGTATCTCTACCTTAAACATTTCTTAACAAGAAAAATATGTCAATATGCCACAAACGCTTTCATTTGTGCTCTGAAATTAAACTAGCTGTTCCCAGACATGTAGTAAATTACCCTGAGGAATGCTGAACTGGGCAGAAAAACACTAATAACAAATCATACAGCCCCCTTTCAAATAGGACTACACTCATCATTTGTAACATTTTAGAATATATTTATCATTGTTGAACCTGTTCTTTTGTTCCAATGACCCTATTTCGCCTGGGGGTGAAACCTCGTATCTGATCTCAGTAAGTCATGTCAGATATTTGTCACTGTGCCATAAGATATACTTTACGTAACTGACTTCTTCCCTAGGAATAATGGGGAGCAAAGGTGATGCAAAAATAATGCTCTGCCACAAGAATCAGCCCAGGTCTGTCTCTGTCTGTAAACTCAGTCTGTGTCTCTGTCTGTAAACTCAGTCTGTGTCTCTGTCTGTAAACTCAGTCTGTGTCTCTCTGTCTGTAAACTCAGTCTGTGACTCTCTGTCTGTAAACTCAGTCTGTGTCTCTCTGTCTGTAAACTCAGTCTGTGACTCTCTGTCTGTAAACTCAGTCTGTGTCTCTCTGTCTGTAAACTCAGTCTGTGTCTCTGTCTGTAAACTCAGTCTGTGACTCTCCGTCTGTAAACTCAGTCTGTGACTCTCCGTCTGTAAACTCAGTCTGTGACTCTCCGTCTGTAAACTCAGTCTGTGACTGTCTGTAAACTCAGTCTGTGACTCTCCGTCTGTAAACTCAGTCTGTGACTGTCTGTAAACTCAGTCTGTGACTCTCTGTCTGTAAACTCAGTCTGTGACTATGTAGCGACTGTGTATAAGGTGACTGACTATAAGGTGAGAAGTAGCTAAAAAATAAGCTATTGTGTGTATTTGATGTCTCTGTCTGTGTATTATTGAACCCTGACATAGACACATAGACTGTCCACAAGGCCCCCAGCAGTGGGACCAGTGCCTTACAGGCAGACAGAGGGAGAGGTTGGTGAACAGGCCCTAATGCCTGGCTCAGTGTCCTGCCTGCGGCAGCTGTCAACAGCATGACGGATCAGACGCACCTGACGACTCGATCTTAACAAGCATCTCTGAATCTTCATCAGAGCACTTATTGAATCGTGATTAATTCCCTCCAAAGCTACTGACAGACAAGGACTGTGTCCCAAATGGCACCCTATTTCCTATGTAGTGCACTAGTTTTGAACAGGGCCCATAGTGCACTACTTAGGGAATAGGATGCCATTTGGGACAAAGCCAAGGTGCTTGATCTAGACACTGCTGCTCAATACCTGCCTGGCTGGCTGACTACCTGCCTGGCTACCTGCCTGGCTGACTGCCCGACTACCTGCCTGGCTGACTGCCCGACTACCTGCCTGACTGACTGACTGACTGACTGGCTGGCTGGCTGACTGGCTGGCTGGCTGACTGGCTGACAGGGCCCCAAGCAAAAAAGAAGAAAGGGGAAAAAAGAAAGATGAGAAAAAAAAGATATTGACTGTAGTTTAGCTGCTGGTAAAACAAACAGTATCCACTGTAAAAGAGAAGAAAGGAGAGAGAGACAGAGAGACAGAGAGGGAGAGAGCGATGACGAGAGACAGGAGTACATGTTCGTTAGGCAGCGAGAGGAGCAAAGTGGAGGAGACAAAGACACTCAGCTTTCTGACACCTTTACGCGTTAACTGCCAAAGTAAGAAATTAGCAACAGGGCCTTTATGCTTCCCCTGGAGGGGGGCTGGGGAGCAACCACAGGCAGAAAGACGTGTGTCATCGGCAGAGAGATGTGCGACGAAACGACCACGGCGGCGTCAGTGAGAGTCAAGTTTATCTCCTGGGCCGCTGTGTCTTAGAGACTAGAGAGAGTGGGATGTGCACTCCCACAAGCCCCTGTTTCAAACACAGCATTCCTCACAGGGCTGTCACAAGCCATCACGACAACAAGTCCAGGATCCCTCTATAAGAGGGAATGTAAGTCGCTCTGGATATGTAAGTCGCTCTGGATAAGAGTGTCTGCTAAATTACGTAAATGTAAATGTAGTTAGCGTGTTAGTACTCGCTAATTGTTTCCAGATAGTGACGGGAGCATTCTACTGAGATAGAGCGGAGAGTATCGGGGGAGTATCCGTTGGATTGCATGGCGGTAACTAACGGTCTCTATGGCTGAAATGGAGAGAGCAGGAATCAATGCCTTCCAGTCTATAGCTCTACCACCTGTCATCACTGATATCATAAGAAAGTGCTAATTAACTTAGTGCAAGCCTTCAGCTTTAACCAGAGGGCTAATGTACCATAATCGTGTGTATGGGGGCCTGCCGGACAGCATTTAACTCCTCAGGACCAGTCTTTCCCAGTCAGAGTGTGGGTACCAAATGGCACCCTATTCTGTATAAAGTTATGTTGATTGATGGATCCTGGTCAAAAGTAGTGCACTATAAAGGGAATAGGGTGCCATTTAGGACGTAGACAGAGTTAATCGATGTGTAAACAGCAGCTGGGGTCACTGTGGATCACCCCCTGTCTCGGTGACCCCTCCACACCCCCGGTGAGGACCTTAATGGAGCCATACTCCCTCCACAGAAATCAATACTCAAACTGGGCATGGGTCCTGATCGACCCCCCCCTGATGGGATCGGACAGGGGCTGGAGGGGCCAGGCTGAAACAACCAAATAAAACAAAAGGAGCTTCTAACAGCCACATCAATATAGATAGGCCTCCTTAAACCATATGTTGTCAAGGCCATATAAATAGTTTGAGTTATTCTAGTAACATTCTAGATAGGATTACTGATGTACTGATGCTCTATCTGTAGTGAGTGACAACAAACTGCCTCCTTAAGAGCCATAGCTTGTCAACTGATCTGATTTGCTGTTATTTTACTACAGGAACTTACTGTACACCAAGTTAACTAATGTCCCAACATGGTGAGGAGTAGAGAACACATGTTTGCTGGGCTGATCTTGTCTGTAGAGTATGTAGCCCGCTGAGGGAGGATGAGGACTCAGTACTAAGCTGAGGAGTCACAGCCAGCCAATTGGCCGGCTGCATTAATTCCTCTTAACCTCGAGAGGACCTGTTCAGAATCAGAATGATGTGGCTGTTCTGTGATGTGTCCCATTAAGATTAATTCCTGCCTAATACTAATCGGTCGTCGGGCTGAGGCGGGCCCAGGGGATTGGCTCCCTTTGGTCAGACACTCTGAGGACCTGAGCCACCATAGGCTGGTTGGTGGGGTGCTGATGAGCTGCTGGGTTCTTTATCAGCCGGAACATTCCGCCAACGTTCTCCCGGGGCCCTAAGCAACGCTGTAATTAACTCACACACAATCCATAATTGCCCTGTTTACAATTACTCTAGAAGAGGCACACAGAGGAAGACGAAGAGAGAGAAAGAAGAGTGGGAAGATAAAAGAAAGAGAGAAACTAGAGAGTAAAAAATAAAATACAGACTATTTAAAAAGGTGCAAAATTCGTATTAAACTCATCCCCAACCGTTTTTCTCTCTTTCTCTTCACTTTGCCTTAAAAAGCTCTCAGGACTCTTCGGATTGGAGGGGGTAAACCCCAGCCATCACTTATTTATTTTTCCCCAGATAGCCCTATTAATTTCCCCTTGGTCTCAGGCGCTCCGGCAGGCAGGCGGAGAGAGGCGGGGTGCGATGTGGACTGGATCCACCGTCCCCTGGGCTATGCTCGGAGGAAGAGCGCTAAATGACCCAAATAAAGGGTGCTTTTGAAGGCTGCGCGCAGAGAGGCGCCGGCACCATTAAAACTAAATGAAGTGTTTATTAGCCATGCCGACAGCGCTCTAAACTCCCACAGATCAAGGGCCGTTACAGTTAATGTGTCTCTCTCTCTCTCTCGCTCTCTCTGTTTGTTTAGCTCTGCCAGTGGGCCTGAAAAAACGGTGGGATTTTTTTCTCCCCTTTCTTTCTCTTCTTCCATCTCCTCTACTGTCTCCCCCAAGTTCTGTCTTTGTCTTTTTCTCTACACCACTCCTTCTCTCTCTTCTCCACCCCTTCTTTCTCTCCTCTCCTCCCCTGGTGGGGAGACAATCCCTACCAAGGGAGAATCAGCTGTGTCGTCCCAGTCGTTCTCTAAGCCACAGAAGACGGGAGAGTGTAACAGAGTGTGTCAGAAGACAGGCAGGGGAGAGAAGTGAGACGGCACGACACTGGAAGGTACTGGAATAAAGAACCGTCACGTGCCATTTTCTGCCCTGCGTGTGTTTGTGTGCATCTGTGTGTATACCCTGTGTTCTGAGTCTGTGTGACTCTGTGGTGGAGCAGGAGCCACTGTGATGGGGAGACCAAACGGAGCTTTAAGTCCGGAGCTTTCACTCCTGATTGCTTCACATTCTGAAGTTCTCTTAAAGTTTCCTTCCCTTTCATTACGTTCTTCATTTCACCCTCTTTAAACACACTGCCAGAGTAAGGCAAAAGGAGAAGCTGGGCTTGATTTGACAATTTTCTTATAAGGTTTTGATTCTTTAAAATGAAAAAATTGTGGCAAAATTGGATAAAATATGAAGTAAACTATCCATTTATCTTCTGTAATCTTTGAGTCTAATAGGCAGAGCTATTATGCTCATGACATACAACAGACCTTTACAATGACAGAGCCTTACTTTGTGTCACATATCTGGGACTTCTCTTTCAGCAGTTTAAACGAAGCCTGAAAATCACTTGGCAAGCATTATTTTCTCATTAATCAATTCTTAAGATATATTTTAATGAAATATTTATTTATATATTTTATTTTCTTTCTTCAGTAATACTATGTGTGAGTGAGAATAATGGGTCTCATTTAGGAGGTGAATTAAAATAAAGAGCTGTGTGCAAGGAAAGTTGTGAAAACTGTAATAAGCCACCTCAAAACAACTGAAGATGTTTTTTTCCCCAACATCTCTAATTATTTTTCATAACCTCAAGCAGTGTAGCTGTAATATCACTGTGTTCTGTTCTAACCTGTCTGTCTATCCCTGACGCCATTTAAATCCCCGTCCTACCTCACTCGAGACACACACACACACACACACACACACACACACACACACACACACACACACACCACCCCACCCCACCCCACCCCTTGAAACTCGACTTCTCTTAAATCTCAGTAGTCGTGCTTAATTACAGGAGTTACTACAAATTAAGTTTTACTACAAATTGCAGGGTTTGGTATGAAGATTGATTTTGGACACAGTACACTTCTGAAGTCGGAGGCTGCAATTACAATCCAGTGTAATTATCTCTGCCCATTAATAGCAGAGCAGATAGCTTGTCACAATCAGGTCTGCACATAATTAATCACTAGTTACTTTCCTCCTTCTCTCCCTCCATCTCTCCCTTCATCCCTCCCTCCCCCCTCCACCCTCTGTGGGCTGTGTTCAATGTAAAACAGGCCTCTGGACAAGTCCCTGTGGTAGAACTAAATGTACAGCACTGTCAGGGCTTACAGGACAAAGTGAAAAGCCTTCCTTATTGACAACACATCACTGGCAAGTAATGGATGAGTTCACCATAATTGCTCAACCCTCAGCTCACATAGAGTATAAGCAGGCCTATACAAGCCATACAAACAGTCCAACCCCACCACATTTCACATTCTTAAAATAAAGTGATGATCCTAACTGACCTAAGACAGGGAATTATTACTAGGATTAAACATCAGGAATTGTGAAAAAATGTGTTGAAATGTATTTGGCTTAGGTGTATGTATGTATGTATGTATGTATGTATGTATGTATGTATGTATGTATGTATGTATGTATGTATGTATGTATGTATGTATGTATGTATGTATGTATGTATGTATGTATGTATGTATGTATGTATGTATGTATGTATGTATGTATGTACAGTGGGGAGAACAAGTATTTGATACACTGCCGACTTTGCAGGTTTCCCACTTACAATGCATGTAGAAGTCTGTAATTTTTATCATAGGTACTCTTCAACTGTGAATGACGGAATCTAAAACAAAAATCCAGAAAATCACATTGGATGATTTTTAAGTAATTAATTTGCATTTTATTGCATGACATAAGTATTTGATACATCAGAAAAGCAGAACTTAATATTTGGTACAGAAACCTTTGTTTGCAATTACAGAGATCATACGTTTCCTGTAGTTCTTGACCAGGTTTGCACACACTGCAGCAGGGATTTTGGCCCACTCCTCCATACAGATCCTTCAGGTTTCGGGGCTGTCGCTGGGCAATACGGACTTTCAGCTCCCTCCAAAGATTTTCTATTGGGTTCAGGTCTGGAGACTGGCTAGGCCACTCCAGGACCTTGAGATGCTTCTTACGGAGCCACTCCTTAGTTGCCAATCTATAAATTACGTCTCTGTAATCTAGCATGGGTAGGATGGTCATCTGAACCAGCTGGGGTGAAAGAGGAGCGATTATGAACCTTCCTTTGCCTTCCTCCTCAATACCAAGTCAGATTCCCTCTTCAACAAAGAAACTAACTCTAAACCCAAGGAGACTGACGCCCAGACTTTCCCCACCAGTCTCCTAACCTTCCATCAATGCCAAGCAGAACCCGTGGAGCTGCTCCCAGTAAGTGTGATTTATAGAAGTTATTATTGCCCATTACAGAACAAAAACAGGAGAACACAGACCCACTTCACAACAACAGAGCCAGGCCAGATAATAGGAACAGCCATAGGGACTCGCATAACGTCGGTTGATGTCCGGCACGTACCCCCTATCCCCTATATAGTGCACAAATGTTTTTACCAGAGCTTGCATAGGCAAAAGTAGTGCACAGCATAGGGAATAGGGTGCCATTTCGGACACAGCCATTGTCTTTAATCTAATTCTACACATGGTTTCGTTTCAATTGGAATCAAAAGCCCCATGTTAACAAACCATAACAGATCTCACTAATCCGCCCGGCAACAAAGAGATGGATGCATACAACACTCCAGGAAAGAGAGACGCGCAAGGTTCTCCCTTCTCCTCCTTTCCCCCAGAATCCTCATCCATCGCATATTTGCATATAAAACGCTTGCTGGAAGGTAAGGGCATATATTAAAGCCATTATTTTTTGTTGTTGTCGTAAATAAGTTTACATAATTTTGTTTTGGCATTATGCAGAGAGAGAGATGCTGCTCTCCAAGAGCAACTTAGTGATGAATCCCTCAGCTGTTGCTGCTGGCCATCCAGACTGCTGCTTCATACTGATAATGAAGGATGAAACAAATGAGGACACGTCAACGACAACACCATAACAGCGTGGGCAGAGGCACTGCTTCTATGGCTGTCAGAAAATGTTGTTACTGTGCGCGTGACCTTCTGGAGATGTCCTCCATAAAACTACGGTTAGTACTTTAGTACTACAGTTACAACAGCTTTCAGTCAACGCAATTCTGGTCTCCTCTGTCTTCTTTGACACACGTTCTCACTCAAAGAAAGAGCAATATGCTTATTCATGGTGGCAAAGGTGTAAGTAAGGTAAACAGTTATAATATTCCATTGTTGAAACATCTTATTTTAAAAGGAAGTATTTTCATCAGAGCAACAATAGTCATAAGCCGTCCAAATAAATCCTTGACAGCAAGGCTGTCAACACAGTTGTTCAATCATGTCCACTTTCCATAGTACATTAACTTGTCTCTCAGTCCTCTGATGACACCCGCATTACATTATGTTCACAATGATACCTTTCCAACTCCTCAGATAAACATTAATAAGCTCCAAGCCAACGAGGCTCTGGGTGATGCCTTTCTCATGTCACCTGTCCAGTGATGGATGAGTTGGAGTAGGCATCTTGCTCAATAAGACAAATTAATTCCTTCTGAGGAATGAAGACCTGTGTTTGCAATGTGAATCAAAGGACTACAAACACCAACCCCATAATCAGAGTCTGCTCCAGCTCTCAGGAACGTGTAGAAGAAGGCTTTCCAAAACCACAGCCAGGGGAATTAGTCAGTACTAATGTGGCCTCTTTGCTACATCAAACAGCATCAAGGTTAGTCACTGGATGAGTCACAAATGGGACCATATTCCCTATATAGTGCACTACTTTTGATCAGAGCACTATGGAACCTGGTCAAAAGTAGTGCACTACATAAGGAATAGGGTGCCATTTGGGGCGTAGTCACTAACAATAGGCTCTGGTAATAAGGAGAGGAGAGGCATGCCAGTGCAGGAGGTCTGATTTGCACAATCTTCATATCCAACATCCAACACAGAACAGCCCTAATGATGGGAACTCAGGTTAGTACATCTGTTCGTCACAGACACCTCGGGCCAAACAGAGCGAGGGTTGGATCAAAACATATTTCATTAGATTCTTTAAGGTGAGCCAGGCAAGGCAAGGCAAGGTGAGGCAGGGCTGCTAGGTTGATTTCTATCTGAGACAGACGCAGTAACTCACCCGCCTCACTGGGGCCCTTCTCCAGCCCCAGAGCCCCCGGGGGTTCTACCGCACAGCACACCTGTGTAGGACTGGGAGAGAACACCCCCACCATCAACTACCCTGGGCCACTCCCATCCAACACCCTGCCACCTAGTGGTACAGAAGTGTTACACATTCCATGTTATGACAGTGATATTTTACTAACTAAACCATCAAGCTATGTTTCTGTTTGACTGCACATACGAAGGCCTCAGTGAGTTCTTTTATCATCCAGCCACATTAAGCTCAGTGTGCCTCAAAGGTGTGCTACTCATATCGTGTGTGCAGCCCTGTCAGCGGAACCCACACATTAGCATGTTGTCATCATGAGAGTGTGTGTGTGTGTGTTTGTGTGAGCAGCATCCAGGTGGTAATGAGGACTGATGGCTTATACTGCTATATATTCCAGGAGGGTGTATTCTGACAGCTTCAGGAGCCGATAAAGTAATAACTAATAATGTGAAAATAACGCTGTGTGCTGTATGACAACTGTGCCAAAGCACGCTGGGACTGGAGTGTGTGTGTCTGTGAGAGAGAGAGAGGAGAGAGGAGATGGGGGGGGGGGTTCCTTCCTTTCAAGTTTCAAACACAACCTGCGGTGAACACTTCAAACCTAATTCAATGCCTCCAATAAACACACACACAGAAAGAGAATATATAAAGTGTTAAACAATCACTGGCTTTGAAAAAAGAAAAGGAAAGGTAGCCTAGTCCGGCTTCTTTCTTTCTACCGTCCAGACTAGATACACAAACTGAAATAAGGAGAGTCATGCCAGCAGGGTAGGTACAGTACAGTAGCAGGGTAGTTACAGTACAGTAGCAGGGTAGTTACAGTACAGTAGCAGGGTAGGTACAGTACAGTAGCAGGGTAGGTACAGTACAGTAGCAGGGTAGGTACAGTACAGTAGCAGGGTAGTTACAGTACAGTAGCAGGGTAGTTACAGTACAGTAGCAGGGTAGTTACAGTACAGTAACAGGGTCAGTACAGTAGCAGGGTAGTTACAGTAGCATGGTAGGTACAGTACAGTAGCAGGGTAGGTACAGTAGCAGGGTAGTTACAGTAGCAGGGTAGGTAGAGTACAGTAGCAGGGTAGGTACAGTAGCAGGGTAGTTACAGTAGCAGGGTAGGTACAGTACAGTAGCAGGGTAGGTACAGTAGCAGGGTAGTTACAGTACAGTAGCAGGGTAGTTACAGTACAGTAGCAGGGTAGTTACAGTACAGTAGCAGGGTAGTTACAGTAGCAGGTTAGGTACAGTACAGTAGCAGGGTAGGTACAGTACAATAGCAGGGTAGTTACAGTAGCAGGTTAGGTACAGTACAATAGCAGGGTAGTTACAGTACAGTAGCAGGGTAGGTACAGTACAGTAGCAGGGTAGGTACAGTACAGTAGCAGGGTAGTTACAGTACAGTAGCAGGGTAGTTACAGTACAGTAGCAGGGTAGGTACAGTAGCAGGGTAGGTACAGTACAGTAACAGGGTCAGTACAGTACAGTAGCAGGGTAGGTACAGTACAGTAACAGGGTCAGTAGAGTACAGTAGCAGGGTAGGTACAGTACAGTAGCAGGGTAGGTATAGTAGCAGGGTAGGTACAGTAGCAGGGTAGGTACAGTAACAGGGTAAGTACAGTACAATAGCAGGGTAGTTACAGTACAGTAGCAGGGTAGGTACAGTACAGTACAGTAGCAGGGTAGGTACAGTACATTAGCACGGTAGGTACAGTACAGTAGCAGGGTAGGCACAGTACAGTAGCAGGGTAGGCACAGTACAGTAGCAGGGTAGGTACAGTACAGTAGCAGGGTAGGTACAGTACAGTAGCAGGGTAGGTACAGTACATTAGCACGGTAGGTACAGTACAGTAGAAGGGTAGGCACAGTACAGTAGCAGGGTAGGTACAGTACAGTAGAAGGGTAGGTACAGTACATTAGCACGCTAGGTACAGTACAGTAGAAGGGTAGGCACAGTACAGTAGCAGGGTAGGTGAAGCACTAAGGAGGGGACAAACAGGAGAAGTCTGCCTCAACAGGGAATCTCCTCTATAAATCATATGACTGCAGCAGGGAGACAGAGGAGTCTCACAGTGACAGAAGGCTCACTATGCATACAATACAGTGATCTACTGTGCTCTACTTTTTCTACTGTGGTTCAGGACTCAAAGCTGCTGCCTCCTGACAGGGTATTTGACTGGGGAGAGCATAACATCCCCAAATAAAAGCTAGAAAGACAGCCGAGCCCAGTGTAGCTACATCAGAGTCCAGTGTAACTACAGCAGAGCCCAGTGTAACTACATCAGAGAACTACAGCAGAGCCCAGTGTAACTACAGTAGAGAACTACAGCAAAGCCCAATGTAACTACAGCAGAACACAGTGTAACTATAGCAGAGCCCAGAGTAACTACAGCAGAGCCCAGTGTAGCTACAGCAGAGAACAATGTAACTACAGCAGAGCCCAGTGTAACTACAGCAGAGAACTGCAGCAAAGTCCAATGTAACTACAGCAGAGCCCAGTGTAACTACAGCAGAGAACTACAGCAGAGCCCAGTGTAACTACAGTAGAGAACTACAGCAAAGCCCAATGTAACTACAGCAGAACACAGTGTAACTATAGCAGAGCCCAGAGTAACTACAGCAGAGCCCAGTGTAGCTACAGCAGAGAACAATGTAACTACAGCAGAGCCCAGTGTAACTACAGCAGAGAACTGCAGCAAAGTCCAATGTAACTACAGCAGAGCCCAGTGTAGCTACAGCAGAGCCCGGTGTAGCTACATCAGAGCCCAGTGTAGCTACAGCAGAGCCCAGTGTAGCTACAGCAGAGAACTACAGCAAAGCCCAATGTAACTACAGCAGAGCCCAGTGTAGCTACAGCAGAGCCCAGTGTAGCTACTTCAGAGCCCAGTGTCAGAGTCTAGAGCCATATCGGGGGTGGGATTGAACCATAACCCCAGGAAGTAATGCTTTGTCATTCAGCAGTGGTGTAAAGTACTTAAGTAAAAATTCTTTGAAGTACTAATTAAGTTGTTTTTTGGGTCTGTAATTTACTTTACTATTTATATTTTTGAAACTTTTACTTTTAATTCACTATATTCCGAAATAAAATAATAATGTATTTTTACTCCATACATTGACCCTGATACCCAAAGTACTCCCTACATTTTGAATGCTTAGCAGGACAGGAAAATTGTCAAATTCACGCACTTATCAAGAAAACATCCCTACTGCCTCTGATCTGGCAGACTCACTAAACACAAATGCTTCATTTGTAAATGATGTCTGAGTGTTGGAGTGTGCCCCGGCTATGCATACATTTTTTAAATAAATAAATAAAATAAATGTGCCTTTTGGTTTGCTTAATATTAGCAATTTGAAATTATTTAAACATTTACTTTTGATACTTAAGCATATTTTTGCAATTACATTTACTTTTGATACTTAAGTATATATAAAACCAAATACTTTGAGACTTTTACTCAAGTAGTACTTTACCAGGTGACTTTCAATAGAGTCATTTTCTATTAAAGTATCTATACTTTTACTCAAGTATGACAATTGTTTTTTTTTTCCACCACTGTCATTCAGTCTGGCGCGGACCACAGGATAACACAAGGAATTAATTATGTTCTATCCAGTCTAGTCTATGAAGAAACCAACCACACCCTTCATAGGCTGACACAGTAAAGCCCTGGAATATTGATTGTGGAATATTGATTCCTGCCTGACTATCATAATCTGTATATACTCTCAGTCCAGAATTAGCCCTGATTGTTAATCTATGTATTTACACATCCGCATAGTGCACTGCACAATTATTTTTTATATTTTCTCCTTGCATTGTTGGGAAGGGCCCATAAGTAAAAATGTCACTGTTAGTCTACACCTGTTGTTTACCAAGCATGTGACAAATAACATTCGATTTGATTTGATTAACTACAGTTGTGAGGGAGTTGAGATGTGACAGGAAAGAGGGAGAAAGAGAGAGAGCGAGAGATGAGAGAGAGAGACAAAGAGAGAGAGAGAGAGAGAGAGAGAGAGAGAGAGAGAGAGAGAGAGAGAGCGAGAGATGATGAGAGAGAGAGAGAAAGAGAGAGAAAGAGGTAAGAGGGTAAAAAGAGAAAAAGAGGTAGGCCACATGTTAGGTCTGGTGGCAGTGGAGCAGCAGCGGTAGGACTGATCTGTCTGTTTCCTCTGTGTGATTGGTTCTCTCATTAGACGCCAGGCCTTGTAACCGGAGCGAGGCCTAATGCCTTGCTGTGTTTAGAGAAGCACACAAACCATTTGGCTATAAAAGCAACCTTTTCAAAAACAAACCCCAAAACGAAAGGAGGCCAGCCACGGAAAAGCCGGCTGCAGATTATTTTGAGAAGGGAGAACGACACGACCATGAAAAATCGTAAACTGCAAGTGAAAATAAACCTAGGCGAGCAGTGTGCAGTGCACCACCACCTACCCAACCGCCCTCCTGTCACCAGCCCCCTCTACTGTCTTCCTCCTTCACTTCTCATATCTTTATCCTCCTCCTCCTCTCTTTTCCTCCTCCTCACCATCACCTTCTCAGCGTAGATGTGTCAGAGAGTTCAACTCACACAAGCCAGGCCCTCATTCCACACTGATGCAGTCACATGATAAGCTGCTCTGCCTGTCACTTATCAGTAATTTACTGCTACTCTTTCCCTCATAAAATGAGCCTCTCTCCCTTCAGCCCTTCCACCTACACTGAAGAAGGCAAAGCACCTCATCTCCCTGTTCTCTATGTGACAAGATTAGAACGTTTACTGACATCAACAACAAGCGTTACCTGGGAGATCTCAGAGTGAACTGAGAGAGAAGTGAAGAAGAGTAACAGGGTCTACAGAGAGAGGAAGATGGGTCCTGCTCTAACTTGCTCCAGGTCACTAAAGTGGAAGCCTGTGTATTCTAAATTGTAACCCAAATCAGATAACTGTCTGCCACTGTTGGACATGCTTAGTTCCAATGGTTTTGTTGCAGTGGAAACAGGTTTTGGGGGTCAGGGGAGCAAGGTGTGGACCCGTCCCCGAGGTTGATGCTCCCTGCTCGGGGGGACAGGCCATCAGAGTCCTGGCCCACCCTGCTCAGAGCAGCCGGGCCTCTGGGGGCCTCCTGACAGTGACAGCTCCCACGCCATGCCTGGCCCCGTAGTGCATAGGTAACGCAGGTAACATGGCCTCAGGGCAGGGAGAGAGGAAAGCACCGGGACACCTGCAGCTGCAGCTGTAATTTGTCTTATCTCATGTTCAGGGTGTTTTATGAGAGGCAGAGACAAGGTGAAACAGCGAGCAAAACAAGCACATGTCCCATTCAGGAAATCCTCTCTCTCTGTATGGGTTGTCTCTGTGCTCAACTAATTTCTCGAACAAGTATGGTGGAAAAAGACTGACACAAGGAATGCTCGTAATCAATTACCTTTTTGTAACCTTCCGAGACTTCGGATTTATGGCTGAAACAAACCCACACCACCTCACAGCTTTCTGAGAGGATCCAAAGTAGTATATTACTGGGAAAGTGATACCCAAAGTTTAGTAAAAGTAGTTTTCCGTTGTTATGTGACAGTGTGTGAGTTTTAGAACAACACGACACAGGCCTGATGTGTGTGTGATGGCTGGGGGTAACTAATGTTCCCCTCTCCTCCCGTACCATATCTCATCCAGGGGTATTAGACAGGGACACTCCCAGGGGCAGTGACAACACAGATGCTTCCTTCCTTCAGAGGAGCCTTCATCAGTCCCCTACCCGCCCTCTGCCTGCCTGTTTTCAAAGGCAGTAGCAGATTTCCCCTGCCCCATTCACAGCAATCAGCCCAGTTAGGGTCTGCCCATCCAGCCCAAATCCCTTCATGGTTATCAGGGGGAACTCTGAGCTGGGGCTGCTGGGGGCAAGGCTTTTCACTCACACAGGGACGGGGTGGGACACTCTCATAAGGGATTGTGAAAGGCCGTGACACACGCTTATCCACACCCCAGTGCCCCCCAACAAAAATATATATACAGTATCTAAATTAAATAATAAAGGCAGCCCAAACCGCCTTGTCTAGTGCGCACACACACAGACACACACACAGACACACACACGTAAACATAACAGAGCCAAGTTGATATCCACCATGCCGGATGAGGACTTCCTACATTATTTACATTGCTTTGGTGTTGGGGACTGCATTGAAGTTCAGATCTGCCACAACTCCAGGCAAAATGACAACTCTTAGGTCACAGACTCAAAGCTCTGGTTTGTCTGTTTGCAGGATCTCTAAACAAAGGCGTTTCACTTTTCTCAAACAGTGCAATACCACTCTCTCAGTTATTTCTACTTTCAGAGGTTGAGGTTTGTAAATCATATCAAGTCTAGACTGTTTTCTTAACATTTCTAATTCCTCATAATAGGAAGCAGTCTTTTCTGTCTCTGGTCAGGTCTAACCTAGCATGAATCATCCCATCCTGCCATGCATCTCAACGTAACGCAAAGCAAACAGAATGAACAATATAAAAAACCCCATTATAGTTTTTATTCAGCCGTTTTTTGTTTCTGCCGCTGAATTGGGATGGAAAAAAAGACTCTCAAATGTAACTCTAAATAAGGTTTTGTCCCAGCTGTGATCTTTTATACAGTATTTGATGTGTGTATAAGCAGAGAGTAACTCGAGCCTCTGCATTTCACTCTGGAATGGTTTAGGTTAAAGCGAGGGAGGGGGGGAAACCTACAGAGAATAACATTGGATAGAAGTTACACATGAGAAACAACAGAAAGATGCCTCACATATGCAGAGCGAAAATATGTCCGAGTGGAGTGCCCTCATATCCCGGCGGTTGAATAACAGAAGGGCATGGGATGATTGAAGGGGTCAACCAATTTTCTCCCTCAATCTGCATCTCAAGCCAGCAGTTTTCTTCGGATGCCGTGTTTTGAAAATACATTCCCAAAAATGCCTCTCTAGAAATCCTTGCAAAACAAAGCAAGCATTGGTATCGTGATGGCGTGAACACAAGTCCATTATCTGAAGCTTGAGGTTTTTATTATAAGCCAAACAAACCCAATTAGTTTCCAAGGTCTACTGTTTATGACAATTTCCATCACATAAGAAAAAAAATTGAAATGCATAAATTGAAAAACAATTGCTTTGGTTTTGTCACTTAACTCAAACATCTAACACAAACACACAAGCAGAGACACAAGCCGTGATACACACCTCTTAACTACAGCTGAACAAAGACAGACGAGGAGGCTAAAGCCAAGCCTTTAATTGGGAGGGAATTTTGACAAACTGATCTAACATAGACACATCCTTCTTTCTGTAAACCACCCATGACCTAGGAGGCTAGAGCTAGCTGGTGAGGCTGGGGGAAGGGAGAGTGATGGGGCCATGGATGGTTAGACTCTGGGTTGCCTCCAATAGTATCAATGGTTAATCCAGCAGTCTGGGACTGAGGCTGAAATGAAGCTGGGGTCTGGGGACTGCATCTGCCAGCACACACACACACAACATAGCCTACAGCCCACGGCTAATCACCCCATAGCCACTGTGTTACACCTCCTCTGGAAAGGCCATGGCCCTATAGTCAGCTGCCCTCTCCCTCCTCTGCCTTCCGGGGGAGGACCACTCCAGTACCACGTGCACCCACAGACACAATCAGCCAGTGGAACGGAGGCCATCCTGACCCCAAACAGGAACACTGCTAGGGGGAGAGAGGGAGGGAGAGGGCAAGCGTGGGGGACTTTATTATTTGCCAGAACTTTTTTTCAACAAAAAACAACAAACTAACAGCATCTGAGAGGAGTTTGGATTATCTTAACTAAGGGGGCTGAGTGAGGATTTACCTACTGAGAGTTGAAGCAAGTGGTGTGCTTCAGAAGCCTACAGATGAGAAGGGGGGAATTAGGAGGTAAGGCTGGGCCTGAAGAGTGTGGAGATATCTGGCCCTGGCACTTAATCAAAGGGATTAGGTCTTGGGAAGCCAAGCCCACAGGTTATCCTTCAGGAAGCATACCAAGTAGTTATCAAACCCCCCCCAAGTTCAAAGCAACTCAATTTTCCTATATTAGAAAGAAGAAGTGTTTTGGCCGGCCGCCTCCAGGCTTACTTCTAGGTAAAGAACTGTGTCAGAGATGTTTGTACTTGCATGCTCTTCAGGAGACAAGAGGAGGAGGAGGACAAATAAAAGCTGTGTGCTTAAGTGGAGTCTAGGTCCGTCAGAGTCTGCACAGTGTGATCAATCACCCAAAGCCCAAGACCCGGAGAAACCCGATCCGCAAGAGCGTGCGACTTTCACACAGCACTCTCTCCTCTCTCTCTGGCAGGTTAACGATGGGCGGCAAAATACATTTTACATGTTTTAATTTTAGTCATTTAGCAGACACTCTTATCCAGAGAGACTTGCATATATTTTCTGACTTTTTCATACTGGCCCCACGTGGGAATCGAACCCACAACCCTGACATTGCAAGCCCCATGCTCTACCAACCGAGCCACATGGGACCAGTCAGGTAGTTTCTTAAATCCACTTAAATTCCAGCACCATGGCTGTCAGAGGGGATATTTTGATACGTTAGATCAACCTGTTTACTATTGTGAGGATTTAAGACCATTAGCCATTGTATCTGGGGCAGGAGAGATTGTAACTTTAAAACCCTCTCTGTGTAGTCTGTATTACTCCAGGCCTGCTACTGTTGGTTCAACATGGAGAGAGAGGGATACCTAAGCAATCCTATCAGGGTGGCAGTGAGTGGTGAGAGGACATGGTGCCAGGGCTCCATGGTGGAGACGCACTCAGAGATGGGGGGAAAGCTGTTCACACACGTAGGAAGGGTCAGTGAAGCATGTTGTGTGAGGTTTTCCTGGATGTTTTCCTGAATGATCTGAACCTGTAAGGAATGATGTAACTCATGTGCAGGGGCCTCCTGAAACTAGGCTGTAAACACAGACACAGACTTATTTTTTTGCTAGCCTACTGGTTAAGAGTACTGGGCAAGTAACCGAAAGGTTGCTGGTTCGAATCCCCATGCCGACTAGGTGAAGAATATGTAGATGTGCCCTTGAGCAAGGCACTTAAAACTAATTGCTCCTGCAAGTCACTCTGGATAAGATCATCTGCTAAATTACTAAAATGTATAATGTAAATGTACTCTTGGAGATGATCACGTGTGACAAGGTTAGTGAGGCTAATACCTGGAATAGTAGGGTGGACAACCTAACTGGGCTTTGTATAAAATCCCACCCTTGAAGGCCAAGATAAAGGATCTGTGCAAACAGAGATGAGTCTCGTACCCATGGGTAAATACGCGACTGGGTAGTGTTCTCTCAAATCTCAGTCAAGGCCAAAGTGTGACAACATGCTTTACAACATGAAAGAGTGGCTTTAGCTCTGTAAGAGGTTTACACATCCATGGCCACAGTACAGTAGAAATCAGCCTGGTTCCATATTGAACACCATGTACATTACTGAAAGGATTCTATAACAGACCTGCCAGGGCCCAGGACTAGGAGTATGGCTTCAATAGACTCACGCATCTGTCTAAAATTAGGACCAGTGGAAACACATGTCGCTCTAATTGTATTTTTGTCCAAATTGCAAAATAGCTACTTGGGAAAGAAGCTAAAATAACATACAAACAACAGCAACTATGATAACAAGTGAGGTTGGAATGAAATGAAAAAGAGATCAAAAACATAGGGCTTTACAAATTCAATGTAGCTCTTTGAAAGAGGATCCCCTGACATTACTGGCCCAGTATTGATTTACTCTGCAATTTTGTGTCTCTCTCCCCATGCCAGCTCGCCAATCTTGGTCGGTTGAGCAGGAGGTCCCTGCAAATAGCACTCATCTGATTTTTCCAAAACATAAAAGATTAATACCTTGATTCTTTACAGACAAAAGATAATAGAAGGTTGGAAAGCTCAAATTGGTATTTGGAGAAAGGAGTCTTGAAAGCAAAATTAGATATCTACAGACCAAGGGGTTGCTTTAATAAACCATAATGTCGTAGGGGGTTATTTTGTCTATGTGATGGAAAAGCTGTAGGCCTATCTTAAAACAAGATACAATCTCTTATCCTTTCTTTGTGTATATAACACATCAGAATGGTGGTAAATACATAGCATTTTTAAATAGAAAAAAAAATACATTGCTATCTAACCTAAAGATGCCAGAAAAGGGATGACATATTGGACATGCAGTGTAGAAACATTGTGAACTGTTTGCTATATGGCTGTGAACATATTTGTTCAGAAAAAGGATAGACGGTACTTTGAGTTACAGAGAGGTAGCAATTACTTCAAAGTTTCATAAAACAGTATCCCTTCTGGCTGCAGTGCAACAGAAGCCAAAAACATTGGCGTTGCACTTTTTATCCAAAGATGAAAATAAAAAGATAACTTGGTTTTTACATTTCAGTCCAAATCACATAAAGTAAACAGCGAGCTCTCGGAACACATCAACTATTATTTTTCAAAGAAAGCCCTGCTGTTCCATTTCAAATACCTCAGGGTTATGAGACATGATGCTGCCTTCTAGCTTCTAAATGTATTCAGGCAGCCTACAGTAAATATAGGAGATACATCTTCAAATGACTCTATTCCCAATATACTGCCCCTTTCTCTGTTCTCTGTGTGGGGGTGCTTTGGGATAACACACACACACATGTATATTTCAATGCCAAGCATAGACATGCTGTAGCCTAATTGAGGTATAGGAATAATGTCAGATCAAATCCTTACACCAAGGTGTGCGTATAATGATGACTTACAGCTACAGTAATGCCAACGCTTGGCAGAAAAAAAATCATATTACAGTTTATGTTATGACTCAACTCAGCTCACACTCCATTAAACAGGTAATAAATGTGTTATAAAGCAGTTACAAGCCCCTGAGGCCAATGGGGGCTGAGCAGCAGTGTGTTTACGAGACAGTGTTTATTACAGGCTGGGCCTTATCATTATGGACCAAAGAGCCTCACAGCGCAGAGCCTCCTGGTGCTAACAGTAGCACAGGTCCTGTAAACATTAGCCTGACCAGCGTTAGGATAATGGTGGAGCCTCCTGCTAACACAGGTGCTATAAACTCAAGGGTGACCAGTGCTATGCTAATAGCCTCTTGGTGCTAACAGTAACACAGGCCCTGTTTATTTATTTATTTTATTTCACCTTTATTTAACCAGGTAGGTCAGTTGAGAACAAGTTCTCATTTGCAACTGCGACCTGGCCAAGACAAAGCAAAGCAGTGCGACAAAAGACAACACAGAGTTACACAGTAAAACAAACAGTCAAAAACACAATAGAAAAATCTATATACAAACAGTAGCGCTATGCGCTAGGCTAACAAAGGCCCTGTAAACAGAAGGCTGACCAGTGCTAGGCTAATGGAGGTGAATAGGTGGCCATAATAGTGTCAGGTGCTAGCTACATCCCATTACAAAGGTCAGAGTGGTAATGAGAAAGGCTAGTGACAGGAGGAGAGATGTGAGGGCTACTAGCGGCTAACATGTGGGTTAATAATACAAATATTTAATCTATCCACCAACACATATGTCCTGTCTACTGTGGAGAGCCGTGTTGGCAGGTAGAGAGAGGAAGACCTGCAGTCACCCACAGCAGGATAAATATAGGAGCTGAAAGAGTGTCTGAGTCTTCACTGACAGATCTAATCACACACATCCCCTAAAGCCATTTTCCATAGCCAGAGATGGGCCTAGGAAGATATACCTGTTCAGTGGTAGCAGTGCTATCGTCTTCAGTTCTCATTCACTGAAAGTAAACATCAACAGAAGCACAATTGGAAGCTTTATTCCCTCAGACCAACATTCTTCCATTCCTTCATTTCATTCCACCAGGCCAGACAATATCAACATAAACAGTCATGACTCACTCATCATTCTGGATTTGTGGTAGGCGAATGGATGGGTAGATTCACATTAAGCCCTTGCTGTAGTCAGTGTAATTCAATTTGCATATGAGAAGCGTTTTCAAAAGGCTTGTCTATAATGCACAAGAGCCTTTTAGACTATGTTTACTGGTATACAGTTGCCACCCACACTGACAATCTGAGCATGGTTTTGCATCATTTTGTGAGACATGCAGCATTGAATAATTTAGTCACTCATCTCTGGCAGAGCAGCTCATTTAAAAACACACACACACACACACACACACACACACACACACACACACACACACACACACACACACACACACACACACACACACACACACACACACACACACACACACACACACACACACACACACACACACACACACACACACACACTGTGTACAAAACATTAGTTCTTTCTATGACATACAGTAGACTGGCCAGGTGAAAGCTACAGTATGATCCCTTATTGATGTCACTTGTTAAATCCACTTCAATCAGTATAGACGAAGGGGAGGAAACAGGTTAAAGAAGGCCTTGAGACAATTGAGACATGGATTGTGTATGTGTGCCATTCAGAGGTTGAATGGGCAGGACAATAGATTTAAGTGCCTTTGAACGGGTTAAGGTAGTAGGGGCCAGGCACAGTTTGTGTCAAGAACTGCAACGCTGCTGAGTTTTTCCATGTTCAACAATTCCCAGTGAGTATCAAGAATGGTCCACCACCCAAAGGACATCCAGCCAACTTGACCCAACTGTGGGAAGCATCAGAGTCTAAATGGGCCAGCATCCCTGCTGAACGCTTTCGACACATTGTAGAGTCCATGCCCCGACGAATTGAGGCTGTTCTGAGGGCAAAAAGGGAGGGTGCAACTCAATATTAGGATATATTCCTAATGTTTTGTACACTCAGTTTAGATGCTACAACAGTACCAAACCAGTCCTTTCAGAATAGAGAGATCCTATTATCAAACAATCAGAACCTGTCTAGCACTGTTACACTCTACACTGGGGCCTTTTCTGTGTGTGTGTAAGTGTGTGTGTGTGTGTGTGTGTGTGTGTGTGTGTGTGTGTGTGTGTGTGTGTGTGTGTGTGTGTGTGTGTGTGTGTGTGTGTGTGTGTGTTAGGGGAATCAGAGGTGCTCTGGTCCATTTAGAGGCTTTGTGCTGTATGTACTGTAACTCTGCATCATCAGTTGAGGAGGAACACAGTTAGATTTCACTAGCGTGAGCAGAACAAGCATCTTCAGTGTCCGCCGTGCATTATTTACACACAGAGATGAGTGCTTTAACCTGCAGCTTATGGTCATTTGTCAGAGTGCCCTAACACACTGTATCTGCAGAAAGAACACAAATGGCATGCAATGCAGAGAAGTACTGAAACATAGACCGGGTGGACTGGGTACAAGGCAGAAGGTGAGTGGAGGTGGTAGGAGTGGGTGCTGGGGATGGACTGGGTACAAGGCAGAAGGGGAGTGGAGGTGGTAGGAGTGGGTGGTGGGGGTGGACTGGGTACAAGGCAGAAGGTGAGTGGAGGTGGTAGGGGTGGGTGGTGGGGGTGGACTGGGTACAAGGCAGAAGGGGAGTGGAGGTGGTAGGAGTGGGTGGTGGGGGTGGACTGGGTACAAGGCAGAAGGTGAGTGGAGGTGGTAGGGGTGGGTGGTGGGGGTGGACTGGGTACAAGGCAGAAGGGGAGTGTAGGTGGTAGGGGTGAGATGGGGAGGAGGAGACAACAGACGTGAGGGTGTCAGACTTTATAAATGGGGAAGGAAATGTCTTTATCCCAAGTTTGGAAGTCCCCCCTGTTTTGGCCATCACTGGCTCCGCCAAATTCCCAGCAGTGGCTCTTAACAGGGCCTTCCTGCCGTGCTGCCAGCCTGTTCCCCCTGCCTTAACAACATCCCTCCCAGCTGACACACACACACACACACACAGCCTGTTCCCCCTGCCTTAACAACATCCCAGCTGACACCCTCATCGCCCTGCCAACAGACACCACACACACTTTAAACCCACAATCTGCTCCCCCTCCCATGCAAGCGCACAGCCACACTATTACAGACAGAGAGAGACAGGGATTGAGGAAAGGAAAAGATCTGGATGGCGAGAGAGAGAGAGAGAGAGAGAGAGAGCGAGAGAGCGAGAGGAGGGATGTTGAGCGAGAGGGATGAGAAGAAAAGCATCTTCTAAGCCTCCTAAGATTCTTGGACCAGGAGAGAGAGAAAGATAGACAGAGAGAATGCTGGACATGACTAGATTACTGTCCACACATTCAGAACATGTCCTGCCAGAGCTGGCATCTGTACAGTAGCTGTGAATGTAGGTGTGTGTGTGGAGGCCAAACACAACTGCTCCTGCAGGAGGCCTGGCTGTGCTCTCCCAGAGCTGGCTGAGAACATAGAGCAGGAGAGACAGAGAGTACCCACTACCCACACTACCTTGCTCCTGCCATGCTGCCGGGTGAGGCCATAGTAATTAAAGCCGAACAGCATGCTCCAGCCTGGGCCTTCAAATGGCACCATATGTTTTCCCAGACTAGTCGGCTGAATACATGGTATTTATCCATTAAGGATGCACTGTGCTGTGTCTGGGAATCCCTCACTAACAGACTAACAGTCACTAATGCTCTTATACAAGAGACCGAGACACAGAGACCCCAACACCTCCCCTATAAACATCAAACCATCAGCTGTGGGTCATTTACTAACCACGACTTTTCGTCATTTCCTTTTAACCATTTACAAGGCCTTTTGGGTTTTTACGTCAAACACACAGAGACACAAGTGTGTGTGTGTGTGTGTGTGTGTGTGTGTGTGTGTGTGTAGGTGTGTGTGTGCTTGTTATTTCTTTTGTCAGCGGTTTAGCTGACAAAATGTTAAGTCACAGCGTCAGGATGTCCATCCATCTCTTCAGAGGTGACAAGTTTTGACTGTTGGCTAAAGGGGATCCATAGTGTGTGTGTGTGTGTGTGAGTGAGTGAGTGAGTGAGTGAGTGAGTGAGTGAGTGAGTGAGTGAGTGAGTGAGTGAGTGAGTGAGTGAGTGAGTGAGTGAGTGAGTGAGTGAGTGAGTGAGTGAGTGAGTGAGTGAGTGTGTGTGTGTGTGTAAAACAATGCTCCTAACAAATGCTACGCCTTTAACTTACTTTTATCCCTGCATTATGTTTTCTACCTAAGAGACAGACTGATAGTTGTATCACTAATAATAAAAAAAACATAGGCCAGCATTCACTTCTAAAACACTACACTCATCTCCTTCCCCTAATGTTGTTCTCTTCTGATATCTGTATCACTAGTAATAAAACCATACGGCTAGGCCAAGTAGTACATTCACTTCTAATGGAATATTCATGGAAGTGATTGTTACCATGACCTCTTTTTAAGAAATTACTCTCCCCCTCTGTGTGTTACTGCTAGACGTGCTGCTATCACAGGAAATCACTTTGTTAATGAGAACACCCTTCACAGCAGCAGTCACAGATTACTATCGAGAGGAGGAAACAAAAAAAGAATGTAAGTAAATATGGCCCCTAATTAGCGTGACAGGGTTGAACACACAGATAAGACATCCAAGCAGCCGTGAGGCCTAGCAGAGACCCACACACAACCACACACACACACACACACACACACACACACACACACACAACGATACACTGTATAAATCAATGTTTTAATCAGGTTTCTTCAGCACATAATGAGGTAGCACTGAGCCTTAAACACAGTATCTGATGGATCTGATGCCGCCAGCCCCTTATTAAAACCATCAAAGACCTGCTTCATCTTGAACCATCTGAACACACAGTACAGAACAGAACAGAAAGGACTCACAGGATCTAGAGATGCACTGTGTGAGCTGCGAAGTGTGCGCAATGTTGACAACGTTGAGCATAGCATAGGGAAATAGAGACTTAGGTAAAGAGGGCAGCCTTTTGGATATGTGCCTAGGTCAGGCTTGAAAGGACAAATACATCCTCAGACTGTAGCATTATGACATGTGAGTAAGGTGTCATGTTTTTGACATGCCATAACAAGATAGGCCTAGTGATAATACAGAAATCTGGAATTACAGAGCAACCACCTTACATACCTCATTTAACCACTCGATCCCAGGCACACACACACACACACACACACACACACACACACACACACACACACACACACACACACACACACACACACACACACACACACACACACACACACACACACACACTCACACACACACACACACACACACACACACCTGTCACTGATGGGATCTGATATGCCGATGCGATGCGCACCTGGCTCAGCCACACCTGCATGTTCTTTAGCACATGTCAATCACATGAATCAGATCAGTCTGACTAGTTCTCACAGAAAAAGCAGCCTTCCTGCCTTCCAGCCTGCCTGCCTGCCTGCCTGCCTGCCTGCCTGCCTGCCTCCCTGCTTGTCTGTCTGCCTGTCTGTCGGGGCAGCCTGTCAGACTCTTACTCAACAGCCAGGTGCGTGCCTCGGTGTGTACGTGTGGGGTTACACAGAGAGTACTGTGTACAGGTGGGCCTCCTGGTGCAGGAAGGCCTCCTTGTGCTGCTCTGACCAGTGCAGCTGTGACCAGCTCCGAAAGTCACTCTCCAGCTGGAGGGGCTGTGACCTCACTACTTAGCTATGGAGGCCTGTCCTTGTCCCTTTCTGCAGTGTCCTGACTGTGTGGTGGTTACAGTATGTGGCAGTACGGTATAGGGAGGCTATAGAGAGGCTATAGAGAGGCTATAGGGAGGCTATAGAGAGGCTATAGGGAGGGTATAGAGAGGCTATAGGGAGGCTATAGAGAGGCTATAGGGAGGGTATAGAGAGGCTATAGGGAGGCTATAGGGAGGCTATAGGGAGGGTATAGAGAGGCTATAGGGAGGCTATAGAGAGGGTATAGAGAGGCTATAGGGAGGGTATAGAGAGGCTATAGGGAGGGTATAGGGAGGGTATAGGGAGGGTATAGAGAGGCTATAGGGAGGGTATAGAGAGGCTATAGGGAGGGTATAGAGAGGCTATAGGGAGGGTATAGAGAGGCTATAGGGAGGGTATAGGGAGGCTATAGGGAGGGTATAGGGAGGGTATAGGGAGGGTATAGAGAGGCTACAGGGAGGGTATAGGGAGGGTATAGGGAGGGTATAGAGAGGCTATAGAGAGGCTATAGGGAGGGTATAGGCAGGCTATAGGGAGGGTATAAAGAGGCTATAGGGAGGGTATAGGGAGGGTATAGAGAGGCTATAGGGAGGGTATAGGCAGGCTATAGGGAGGGTATAGGGAGGGTATAAAGAGGCTATTGGGAGGGTATAGGGAGGGTATATGGAGGGTATAGGGAGGGTATAGGGAGGCTATAGGGAATGTACTATATTTAAACTTGTTACTGTAGAAAACAGACAAATCAGAATGTATTATATTTAAACTTGTTACTGTAGAAAACAGACCAATCTGAATGCATTATATTTTCTACTTGTTACTGTAGAAAACAGACCAATCTGAATGTATTATATTTCTACTTGTTACTGTAGAAAACAGACCAATCCGAATGTATTATATTTTCCAACTTTTCTAAACAGGTAATGATGAGCACACAGAAATACAGCTACTCTTAAACAGGTAATGATGAGCACACAGAAATACACTCACCTGACATACCTGCATGGTAGTGGGAGCTGTACCAGAGACCAAATTGGTCCCATCTGTGACAGAGGCATTTAAGGATGTCAAAGCTAACTTGAACTAGCCTGGGTCTCTGTAGTGCCTGGCCGGCCAGGCTACACAACCTACTGTAAAATAAATGACGCCTTTAGCTGCAGTCTCTCTCCCAGGCAGGTGAGATACAATTATTGTGCAGCCAGGATGCCAGGATGCCCCCCACCCCACCCCCACACACACACCAAATGCTGCTGTCTGTCAGCCCAGGGGTTTAATTAGCTTGGCATGCGTACCACTTATAATCACCTGCCATTACTGCTCCGGCCCGCATCTGCTTACAGCGTCTGTCAGTGGCGGGTAGGACGCAGAGTGTGTGTACGTGTGTGTGTGTGTGTGTCACCCAGCATGGCATCTACACACAAAGGGACATTTCACACAACGCCATCAACATTATAATTATGGAGAGAGTCAAGACTGATTCCAAAAGATTATGATTTCTTTTTTATCCACAGTATCTTCTTAGCTTGTTTGTTTACTTTTTAATCAAGTAGCCTTACCAATTAAATCATAAAAGCAGTGTTGGCTAAATTTTATGGAAATGTACATTAGGAGTCAGTTGATATATTGCAGGTAATGTAGGCCTGTCTAAAGTCCAGGCCTATCTGAAGTCCCAGTTCTGGATAGGCCTAAATTAAGTCCCAGTACTAGGTACACAATCTGAAGTCCCAGTTCTGGTTAGGCCTATCTGAAGTCCCAGTATTAGCTAGGCCTATCTGAAGTCCCAGTATTAGCTAGGCCTATCTGAAGTCTCATTACTAGCTAGGCCTATCTGAAGTCCCAGTACTGAATAGGCCTCCCTGAAGTCCCAGTACTGGCAGAATGCAGGGGGAACAGGCCTGTGCAGTGTCAAACTGCTTTGTGAATAGGGGCTACACCTGAGGCAGAATACATCACATTGTGATTTCGTGACATCAGGAGGAGAAGGTGCTTCAAGCCAGTAGCGGAGGAGAAGCCGAAAAGGACAAGCAAATCTCAGCCCCAGAAACTGCTGTTAAAAAGTTAAAAGTGAATTCACTTCAACCCCCTGGCATATCTGTGGCTACCTCTAGGCCTGAGGAGAGGGTTGGAGGAGAGGGTTGGAAGAGAGGCCCTAGAGTTTACTAACTGGAGGATGAACCTCAGGGTCTGTAAATAGGGGCTATAGAGGCCTTGGGCTCCCTGGTGTGTGTTTTGTGTTTTATGTGTGTGTTAGTGCATGTGCGTGTGCATGTGTGAGTGTGTGTGTGTGTGTGTGTATCATATAACATGAGTGCTTACCAACAAAAACAGCATGAATCTGCTACTGAGTGACAAAACGCTGCAGTCACAGTACAGTCAGTGCAAGTTCACCTATGCCAAGCCAAACTGTACTGCATAATAAGCCCAGTGTTGGCTATTCATCTCCACAAGTTCCCATTCAGCTGTAACCAGGCCCCAACATTGTACTGCTGCTTTTCCAACATCTGTCAGGGAGTTGTGTGGGTACACTAATTACAAATATCTGCACTAATCCTGGGAAGATAAGACGGTCATTACTCCAAGAGACATTTATCACTGTGGGATTGATGACCCATTTCACAGGCAGCCTTTGTAAAAGGAAGTGAAAGCGGAGCGATATCTCTCTATCCTACATCTGTACTGAAGCCATCCATTCCTCTGTCAGGAGGCACCGTCGTTAGAAGTCTAATTAACAGCTGTGTTCTTGGCCTAATAGAATTCACTGGGATCTGCAGATTGACTTCTTGGAGGAGAAGAATATTTCCTTTTTCTGTTAATTGCAAGGATGGGAAGGTAGAATGGTGGGATGTGGATAGGCCTGTTTCTATACTCTGCAGCAGTACCACATTTCAACAAAGGTAATTCCCACTAACATCCACATAAGGACAAGCCTCAACTCGCCATATTAACATACAGAAGTGAATGTGTCTGCATTTACATATGTTGCGGTGTTACAGTATCTCTCTATCTCTATCTCTCTCTCTCCAACACACACACACCTTCTCCCACACACACACTATGACAGTAGGTGAGGGGTAAAGGTCTGGCCACCTGCCTGCCGTGTCCCAATGTCGCTAGCAGTAATGAACAGAGACAGCTTGGGGACCTCCCGCCTGCTTGTCTACGTTGCCACACACACACACACACACACACACACACACACAACCTACGCAGGGCCAAGCTGATGCCGGCGAGAGGGGGGGGGGGGGGGGGGGGGGGGTCAGGGGTAACAGGGGCGGCAGAGATGTCCCATACAGTGACAGGCAGGTCCTACCTGTCTACCCATGTAACCCCTGCCTTAATACACACACCCCCACACACACTGCACACACACACTGCACGCACACACTGCACACACACACTGCACACACACACACACACTCTCTCTCTCCCATCCTGACCCTGTGTAATTCCTCCAGCACCCATGTGCTGACAGGAGCAGCTGCAGCTGCTACGATGAAATGTTCATAACTATCTCCTCCAACTTACATCTTCACCTTCAGGATAATGTATGACCCGTCTGCCTGCCTTGAAGAGACAATATGCTTGCCATGAAATGAAGTGTTCCAGTGGTGTATGGCGGTTATAATTAACACTAGAGGGGGAGCACATGGGGGATGGAGGGGGAGCACATGGGGGATGGAGGGGGAGCACATGGTAGGTGTAAGTATTGGCGTCTGTGGGGTGGGGGGGGGTGTGAGGAGTGTGTGGGGGGGGTGAGGTGTTTGTGTACCTCACATGTCACATCAGGGTATTCAACGATACGGTAAGACTTATTGGCAATGTACATACTACCCTTGACCCCCCCCCCCTACCCCCACCAAACCATCCAGCCGCCTTAAACAAAATACTCCACCCTCTCTACTGTACAGAGAGACACACACAGACAGACAGACAGACAGACAGACAGACAGACAGACAGACAGACAGACAGACAGACAGACAGACAGACAGACAGACAGACAGACAGACAGACAGACAGACAGACAGACAGAGAGACTCTTAACCTTGACCTCTTCACTGTGAGCCACCAGAAATCACTGTTATTAGCCTTCTTATTACTAATAAAACATCCCAGTAAGTAGCCAATTACAGATCCTGCCCCTTTCGAATGGGAAAGCTTTAGTTCAGAGGTATATTTCATTTACAGAGAGGAGAAAATAACCTGCTATAAGAAGCTGAGTCCAAACGCTTCAAAGGCTAACCTTCATGAATTGGACAGTCACTCTACTGGAAAGACATACTTTAATGAAGACAGTTGAGTTGTTGGTTCTCTGGTGAGGGAAAATACACACTCTCCTCCAGTCAATTCCTCCACTGGCCCATAATGCCGTGCTCTAGTTTGTTGGTTCACACCACTGCCACACATCCTCCTCCCATCATGCTCTCTGGTTGGGTGTCTGACCAGAAATAATGCCCATGGTTTTCCTGACGACCAGTAAAACATGCCCCGGCCCTCCGGCCCTCCGTCCCTCCGTCCCTTCGTCCCTCCCTCCCTCCCTCCCTCCCTCCCTCTCTCCATCCCTCTCTCCGTCCCACCCTCCCTCTCTCTCTCTCTCCCTCTCTCCTTGTGTTCACTCTTTCTCCAATCCCTAAATGCTGTTTCCATATTAAAAGCAACACTTAATGGCTTGACTGTCTCTGCAACAAGTGGCCCTAAATGCCTGTGGTGCTTTAATTACATTCTTCTCTCTCACTCTTTTAACGCTGTGTTGCATCGCCAAGCTATTACTGTGAAAAGTGTAATTATGAAATGACTGTTTCCATTAAGAGCTGGGAGCAATTTAACACAGCTGTGATTTTCTTCACCATTCAATTCAAGGGCAAACAGTGCATTTAGCAGAAGGGGTGGCAATGGTACATAAAGTACTACACTGAATCAGGCCCATTTGTACAGCTTACACCTTTGGACATCTACCCTACAAAATGTGGATAACCATGTATCTGATGGTGTGATTAAGCTGTAGTGTTCAGCGCCAAACCAGATATGTATGTGCATGCATAGTAGGTGTAAAGAGGTTTTGGGCTTGTCTTATCTGCATAGATGAATAAACAGCTTCATTCATCCCCTTCAAAGGAACATTCAAACCTGACTGAGACAGACGTGTTCTTATGCACTTTCCAACCATGCAGCCAACAGGAGGACATAGCTAAACTTGCTGTGGGGCTGAGTCTGACAGCGCAGAGGTCGTATCGTGCATAGCTGTATTATTGCTAAACGGGCGGGTGAATACATGGGAGAAATGTACAATCATAAATCGCATATCAAACAACCAGGCCACAGGTGCTCTGATGGCATTGCACGCATACAGTCAGACAGACCACACAGACGTGTTTAAGATAAAGACCGAAAAATTACACAGCTTTTTGAGCTAACCATCGCTTTCACATTAATTATAGTCCCTGGATGATGATGAAAGACACAGATGACGCATTCTTATTTGTTTTTTCCCTCAGAGGGGTAGAGGGTAAACATACCAACTGTAGGGAGTGTGAGAGGGGGAGAATGGGAGAGAGAGAGAGAGCTTAGAAATGTCCTTGTTTTCTTCTTTGAGTCGCCTCTTCACTGTTGACGTTGAGACTGGTGTTTTGTGGGTACTATTTAATGAAGCTGCCAGTTGAGGACTTGTGAGGCGTCTGTTTCTCAAACTAGACACTCTAATGTACTTGTCCTCTTGATCAGTTGTGCACCGGGGCCTCCCACTCCTCTTTCTATTGTGGTTAGAGTTAGTTTGTGCTGTTCTGTGAAGGGAGTAGTACACAGCGTTGACCGAGATCTTCAGTTTCTTGGCATTTTCTCACATTGGAATAGCCTTAATTTCTCAGAACAACAATAGACTGATGAGTTTCAGAAGAAAGGTCTTTGTTTCTGGCCATTTTGAGCCTGTAATCGAACCCACAAATGCTGATGCTCCATATACTCAACTAGTTTAAAGAAGGACAATTTTATTGCTTCTTTTATCAGCACAACAGTTTTCAGCTGTGCTAACATAATTGCAAGGGTTTTCTAATAATCAATTAGCCTTTTAAAATGATAAACTTGGATTAGCTAACACAACATGCCATTGGAACACAGGAGTGATGGTTGCTGATAATGGGCCTCTGTACACCTACAGCGGGTGAAATAAGTATTAAACATGTCACCATTTCTCTCAGTAAATATATTTCCAAAGGTGCTATTGACATGAAATTTTCACCAGATGTTGGTAACAATCCAAGTAATCCATACATACAAAGAAAACAAATAAGTTCTGAAATTAAGTTATGTGTAATAATGTGAAATGACACAGGGAAAAAGTATTGAACACATGAAGAAAGGGAGGTGCAAAAAGGCATGGAAAGCCAAGACAACTGAAAACTATCAGTAATTAAAAAGCAATCCAGCCCCCTGTCAGTGCAAATTAATATCAGCTGGTTCAGTCCCAACTGATGGCCTACAAAAAGGTCTCATTGCCAAGGTGTCACACAAGACACATCTCATGATGGGTAAAAGCAAAGAGCTGTCTCAAGACCTTCGCAACCTAATTGTTGCAAAACATAATGATGCCATTGGTTATAGGCGCATTTCTAAGCTTCTGCATGTTCCAGTGAGCACTGTTGGGGCCATAATACGGAAGTGGAAAGACAATCATTTCACCATAAATTTGCCTCGACCAGGTGCTCCTCGCAAGATTTCTGACAGAGGAGTGAAAAGAATAATCAGAAGAGTTGTCCAAGAGCCAAGGACCACTTGTGGAGAGCTTCAAAAAGACATGCAATTAGCAGGTACTGTTGTCTCAAAGAAAACAGTAAGTAATGCACTCCACCGCCATGGCCTGTATGCACGCTCACCACGTAAGACTCCATTGCTGTAAAAAAAAGCATGTTGAAGCTCGTTTAAAGTTTGCTGCACAACATTTGGAAAAAGCCAGTGAAATACTGGGAGAATATAGTGTGGTCAGATGACAGCAAAATTGAACTGTTTGGATGTCATAATACACACCATGTTTGGAGGAGAAATGGCACTGCACATCACCCTAAAAACACCATACCAACAGTGAAGTTTGGAGGTGGGAACATCATGGTGTGGGGCTGCTTTTCAGCAAATGGTACTGGCAAACATCACATAATTGAAGGAAGGATGAATGGGAAAATTTACCGAGACATTCTTGACAAAAATCTGCTGCCATCTACCAGGATGATGAAGATGAAACGAGGGTGGACATTTCAGCAAGACAATGATCCCAAACACACAGCCAAGGAAACTCTCAATTGGTTTCAAAGAAAGAAAATAAAGCTGCTAGAATGGCCCAGCCAATCACCTGACTTAAATCCCATTGAAAATCTATGGAAAGAACTGAAGATCAAGATTCATAGAAGAGGCCCACGGAACCTTCAAGATTTGAAGACTGTTTGTGTGGAAGAATGGGCCAAAATCACACCAGAGCAATGCATGCGACTAGTTTCTCCATACAGGAGGCGTCTTGAAGCTGTCATTACCAACAAAGGCTTTTGTACAAAGTATTAAATAAATATCAGTAAGTGTGTTCAATACTTTTTCCCTGTGTCATTTCACATTATTACATATAGCTTAATTTCTGAACTTATTTGTTTTGGTTTCTTTGTATGTATGGATTACTTGGGTTGTTACCAACATCTGGTGAAAATAGCACCTTTGGAAATATATTTACTGAGAAAAATGGTGACGTGTTCAATACTTATTTCACCCGCTGTATATAGGTATTCCATAAAAAAATCTGCTATTTCGAGCTACAATAGTCATTTACAATATTAACAATGTCTACACTGTATTTCTGATCAATTTGATGTTATTTTAATGGACAAAAAATGCCAAGGACATTTCTAAGTGACCCCAAACTTTTGAATGGTAGTGTAGATAGAGAGAGAGAGAGAGAGAGAGAGAGAGAGAGAGAGTGCAGTAGATCATGGCTCATCCAGACACAGGTGTTTGCCCGCCAGCACAAAACAGCATAGCGTAGCACCCTGAGGTAGAGACACACAAAGGTGCAGTCAATAAACTTTTGGTGAGCAGCACGTACACCAAGGAAAACAGACAGACAGACAAACAGACAGGGCTGGCTGGCAGCCTGGCAGGCAGGGAGGCGGTGGTACAGTAGCTATGTTCTCCTGTTAAAGGGATCCGGAGCAACAGAGCGAAGGGGAAGACGTCTGAGAGATGTCTCTGATTAACCTGTACCCTCCGGTGACAACTACACCACAGAGCTTTGTTCAACCACCGCCCAGCCACCCCGACCACGCGCCACCCTCGCCACCCCCTCCTTCCGGGGCCACGCCAGCCACACTAATTAAACAAATGAGAGCAAAGCTGTACACAAGTCATTAATGAACAGCTAACGAACGCCGGTGAAGTTTGGTGTCACATGACATACCCTCTTGCCCCTAACTGCCAACGAATCAGCCTATCATGTGGACAGTTGAGTTGGTTCATGACATCCCTTCAAGTGGCATCCAGCTCTCGCCCTGACGGTGTACGTCCCCCTGTGATGATATGAGGCGCTGGTCATAAGGGTCTGGACTAGAGAGAGGTGATGACAGACACACGTTGTTGGGGATTACAATCATTACATAACAGAAAGCCGTCGCCATCACTTTGCTGTTGATAGGCAGGCTGTTGTAGACAGATGACTGCTGTTGACTGGCAGACTGCTGTAGACAGATGACAGCTGTTGACTGGCAGACTGCTGTAGACAGATGACTGCTGTTGACTGGCAGACTGCTGTAGACAGATAACTGCTGTAGACTGGTACAACGACTGTGGAGGTCTATGGGGGACTCCCTTTGCGTTAGGGTTAGTGTCAAACTCATTCCACGGAGGGCTGAGTGTCGGCGGGTTTTCGCTCCTCCCTTGTACTTGATTGAGGAATTAAGGTCACTAATTAGTAAGGAACTCCCCTCACCTGCTTGTCTAGGTCTTCATTGAAAGGAAAAGAAAAACACGCAGACACTAAGCCCTCCATGGAATGAGCTTGACACCCCTGGTCTATGGGAACTCCCCTTGTTGCTGCTATGTGTTAAAAGGAGGTCATTGTCTGGTAGTTAGTGGACCCTCCCACAGTATGAGGCCTCTCCCTCTGGGTCCTATAGCTCATGTCACCAGGCCTGTCACTGTGTCACAGCCTGGACTGCAGCAGCCTGGGCTCTGTCCACTCAGTCCCTCTTCATTGTGGAACAAGAAGAGTACCATCTTTCAAATTCCCATCTGGGACAGGGGATCCCTATTGTCCCTCTCTGTGGGTCCCGCCCCGGCGAGGGGGGACTCTGTCACTGAGGACACAAAGGACATGTCATCATGGTGGAGGACGCAGGAGGGGGGTTAAGAGTAACATGAGAAGGGTCTCTCTCTCTCTTTCTCTCTGAGTGGCTCGACAGGGGTGCAACTGGTGGCTGACACAGTGGAGAAGTCACAACAGCCTGAACATAACTCCAGCCTGGCCCCTGTGGCCCTACTGTGGCCCCTGCTGACCTCTAGGTTTGATGACAGGCTGGGCCCTTTGTCCGGGAGCGCTGTACCTAGGTGAGGGCAGGGGAGGGCAGGGGGACGGCAGGGGTAGACGGGGAGTAAACAAAGGTGGCATGGAGGCTGGGAGAGGCTGGGGGCAGAGATGATGGTCCCCAGGTCAGAGGAGAGCAATGGACAGCTGAGTGATGAGTGCAGCTGTGGACCTGGAGACCTTACATCTCTCTCTTTTCCCCATGTATCTATCAACGGGAACTACATCTCTCTCTCTCCATCTATCTATCAACGGGAACTACATCTCTCTCCATCTATCTATCAATGGGAACTACATCTCTCTCTATATATCTATGAACGGGAACTACATCTCTCTCTATATATCTATGAACGGGAACTACATCTATCTCTCCTCTATCTATCAACAGGAACTACAGTTGAAGTCGGAAGTTTACATAGACCTTAGCCAAATACATTTAAACTCAGCTTTTCACAATTCCTGACATTTAATCCTAGTAAAAATTCCCTGTCTTAGGTCAGTTAGGATCACCACTTTATTTTAAGAATGTGAAATGTCAGAATAATAGTAGAGATAATTATTTATTTCAGCTTTTATTTCTCTCATCACATTCCAAGTGGGTCAGATGTTTACATACACTCAATTAGTATTTGGTAGCATTGCCTTTAAATTGCTTAACATGGGTCAAATGTTTCGGGTAGCCTTCCACAAGCTTCCCACAATAAATTGGGTGAATTTATTCCTCCTGACAGAACTGGTGTAACTGAGTCAGGTTTGTAGGCCTCCTTGCTCGAACACACTTTTTTAGAACTGCCCACAAATCTTCTATAGGATTGAGGTCAGGGCTTTGTGATGGCCACTCCAATACCTTCACTTTGTTGTTCGTAAGCCATTTTGCCACAACATTTTTTTATTTTTATTTTATTTCACCTTTATTTAACCAGGTAGGTCAGTTGAGAACAAGTTCTCATTTGCAACTGCGACCTGGCCAAGACAAAGCAAAGCAGTGCGACAAAAGACAACACAGAGTTACACAGTAAAACAAACAGTCAAAAACACAAATAGAAAAATCTATATACAGAGTGCAAAATGTAGTGCAAAAATGCAGTAAGATTAGGAGGTAGGACAATAAATAGACTATAGTGGTGAAATAAATTACAGAATTATCATCATTAACACAGGAATGAAGGATGTGCAAATTATGATGTGCAAATAGAGGTACTGGTGTGCAAGATTAGTGAAAATAAACAAAAAAATAAATATGGGGATGAGGTAGTAGTGTGGGCTATTTACAGAAGGGCTATATACAGGTGCAGTGATCGATAAGCAGCTTTGATAACTGATGCTTAAAGTTATTGAGGGAGATAGGAACCTCTAGCTTCAATGATTTTTGCAATTCGTTCCAGTCATTGGCAGCAGCGAACTGGAAGGAATGGCGGCCAAAGGAGGTGTTGGCTTTGGGGGTGACCAGTGAGATATACCTGCTGGAGCGCATGCTACGGGTGGGTGTTGCTATAGTGACCAGTGAGCTGAGATAGGGCGGGGATTTGCCTAATAAAGACTTATAGATGACCTGGAGCCAGTGGGTTTGGCGACGAATATATAATGAAGGCCAGCCAACGAGAGCATACAGGTCGCAGTGGTGGGTAGTGTATGGGGCTTTGGTGACAAAACGTATGGCACTGTGATAGACTACATCCAATTTGCTAAGTAGAGTGTTGGAGGCTAGTTTGTAAATGACATCACCAAAATCAAGGATCGGTAGGATAGTCAGTTTTACAAGGGCATGTTTGGCAGCATGAGTGAAGGAGGCTTTGTTGCGGAATAGAAAGCCAATTCTGGATTTAATTTTGGATTGGAGATGGTTGATGTGAGTCTGGAAGTTGAGTTTATAGTCTAACCAGATGCCTAGGTATTTGTAGGTGTCCACGTATTCTAATTCGGACCCGTCGAGAGTAGTGATGATAGTCCGGTGGGCGGGTGCTGGCAGCGTACGATAGAAAAGCATGCACTTAGTTTTACTAGCGTTTAAGAGCAGTTGGAGGCCACGGAAGGAGTGTTGTATGGCATTGAAGCTTGATTGAAGGTTAGTAAACACAGTATCCAAAGAGGGGCCAGATGTATACAGAATGGTGTCGTCTGCGTAGAGATGGATCAGAGAGTCACCAGCAGCGAGAGCGACATCGTTGATGTATATAGAGAAAAGGGTTGGCCCAAGAATTGAACCCTGTGGCACCCCCATAGAGACTGCCAGAGGATCGGACAATAGTCCCTCCGATTTGACACACTGAACTCTGTCTGCAAAGTAGTTAGAGAACCAGGCAAGGCAGTCACTTGAGAAACCAAGGCTGTTGAGTCTGCCAATAAGAATGCGGTGATTGACAGAGTCGAAAGCCTTGGCCAGGTCGATGAAAACGGCTGCACAGTACTGTCTTTTATCGATGGTGGTTATGATATCGTTCAGTACTTTGGAAGTATGCTTGGGGTCATTCTTAATTTGAAAGACCCATTTGCGACCAAGTTTTAACTTCCTGACTTGAGATGTTGCTTAAATATATCCACATAATTTTCCTTCCTCATGATGCCATCTATTTTGTGAAGTCCACCAGTCCCTCCTGCAGCAAAGCACCCCCACAACATGATGCTGCCACCCCCATGATTCACGGTTGGGATGGTGTTCTTCGGCTTGCAAGCCTCCCCTTTTTTCCTCCCAACATAACGATGGGCATTATGGCCTAACAGTTCTATTTTTGTTTCATCAGACCAGAGGACATTTCTCCAAAAAGTACGATCTTTGTCCACATGTGCAGTTGCAAACCGTAGTCTGGTTTTGGAGCAGTGGCTTCTTCCTTGCTGAGCGGCCTCTCAGGTTATGTCGATATAGGACTTGTTTTACTATGGTTTCCTCCAGCATCTTCACAAGGTCCTTTGCTGTTGTTCTGGGATTGATTTTCACTTTTCGCACCAAAGTATGTTCATCTATAGGAGATAGAACTCGTCTCCTTCCTGAGAGGTATGATGGCTGCATGGCCCCATGGTGTTTATACTTGTGTACTATTGTTTGTACAGATGAGTGTGGTACCTTCAGACGTTTGGACATTTCTCCCAAGGATGAACCAGATTTGTGGAGGTCTAAAAATGTATTTTGATTTTCCCATGATGTCGAGCAGAGGCACTGAGTTTGAGGGTAGGCCTTGAAATACATCCACAGGTACACCTCCAATTGACTCAAATGATGTCAATTAGCCTATCAGAAATTATTTTCTGGAATTTTCCTAGATGTTTAAAGGCACAGTCAACTTAGTATATTTAAACTTCTGACCCACTGGAATTGTGATATAGTGAATTATAAGTGAAATAATCTGTCTGTAAACAATTGTTGGACAAATTACTTGTGTCATGCACAAAGTAGATGTCCTAACCAACTTGCCAAAACTATAGTTTGTTAACATGAAATCTGTGGAGTGGTTGAAAAATGAGTTTTAATTACTTTAACCTAAGTGTATGTAAACTTCTGACTTCAACTGTACATCTCTCTCCTCTATCTATCAACGGGAACTACATTTCTCTATCTCCCACTGTTCTGATGAGTGTTGTGTGAGACATAATAAAGCCCTCAATGGTGAGAATACCTTGATACTGCTAGCAACTACATCAAATTGAACATAACAGATGTATGGCAGTACTAACGACTGTGCCATGTACAGACCTACAATAGATTAGTTTCAATTACCTTTTTCAAAGGAAACTGACTAACATATATATGCAATTATTACATAACTAAATAGTTTGAGGAAAAATATAGTAGTCTATTTATTCATGGTAAACTAATTACAAATGACAATGATGGTTATGTTGAATTGAAATAAGACGTGTTGGGAAAAGCATTGTGTAGTCAGGAAGTGTAATGGTTTGAGGTCATGCAGTTTTCCATTGGAAGATGAACTTCCGAGCCCCTGGAATACAGCAGCCCCTTGATTTACGCAGTCCAAGCTGTCCCACTGCTTCCCAGGTCAAAGGTCATCAGCTTCTGCCCACTCTCCTACCGTTTTGTCCACACACACAAACACACACACCGCTCTGTGCACACTGACTGAAAGGACAGGGGCTGCTAAGTCAGCCAGAAACCCCCCTACTTAGTCATAAACACCTACTCCTACCCTCCTCTTACCCTCCTCCTCTACTCCCTTCCTCCTCCTCTCCTCCAGAAGAAAGCTGGGTCTGCACTCTGTTGATCTTTCACTCCACACCCACCCCACACTCCTTTTACACAGAGCCCGGTAAGAGAACAGAGGAGAGGAATGAAAGAGGGGTAGTAAAGAGAGCGAGAGGCAGAATGAACAGAACAGAATGAAAGAAAGGAAGAGAAAAGCCACAGAGAACGGCCAGATGGGTACATTCACAGTCCATTTATCAAACCCAATGTGCCTCCCCGTCTCCTCTCCTCTCCTCTCCTCCCCTCCACCTCCTCCTCCTACCCTCCCCGCCACTCTAATGTCCTAAACCCCATGTAATTCTGTAATCATTTTCATTATCATATAATGACCTTACAAAGCCTACAGCAGTTTGCACGGTCAGTACAAAACTCACAGCTGTTCCCTTCAGTGTTTGCTCGGCGGCTGTGACAGTGTAGCCTTTTTATTGGTCCAGAGGTGTGACCTTTGGCTCTGATAGGTCGGCACGGGGTCCCCTCACTCAGGAGGGTCTGAGGTGGCCGCTGGCACAGCCTAGGTCACAACACCTGTCAATAAGTTAGGAAACACTATGGCAAGAAATATAAAGTCATGATTCATGTCCACACGACAACTAACAACAACCTTCTCTATATCTAGTCAATCTCAACCTAAAGGGCTCCAGTGTAGCAAAGCTTCCAGGGGTTATAAGTTCTGGATGGCAAAGGATAAGTGCCTAGTGTTTACCTTACACTCATGATGTATTATTTAACTGCCATGCTACGGTACAGCACTCTCACTCACTCACAGACCTAATAATGACTGTTTGGAGGGCCACTCACAGGACATTTATACAGCATATATATATATATATATACAGTGGGGAGAACAAGTATTTGATACACTGCCGATTTTGCAGGTTTTCCTACTTACAAAGCATGTAGAAGTCTGTAATTTTTATCATAGGTACTCTTCAACTGTGAGTGACGGAATCCAAAACAAAAATCCAGAAAATCACATTATATGATTTTTAAGTAATTCATTTGCATTTTATTGCATGACATAAGTATTTGATACATCAGAAAAGCAGAACTTAATATTTGGTACAGAAACCTTTGTTTGCAAATACAGAGATCATACATTTCCTGTAGCTCTTGACCAGGTTTGCACACACTGCAGCAGGGATTTTGGCCCACTCCTCCATACAGACCTTCTCCAGATCCTTCAGGTTTCAAGGCTGTCGCTGGGCAATACAGACTTTCAGCTCTCTCCAAAGATTTTCTATTGGGTTCAGGTCTGGAGACTGGCTAGGCCACTCCAGGACCTTGAGATGCTTCTTACGGAGCCACTCCTTAGTTGCCCTGGCTGTGTGTTTTCGGGTCGTTGTCATGCTGGAAGACCCAGCCACGACCCATCTTCAATGCTCTTACTGAGGGAAGGAGGTTGTTGGCCAAGATCTCGCGATACATGGCCCCATCCATCCTCCCCTCAATACGGTGCAGTCGTCCTGTCCCCTTTGCAGAAAAGCATCCCAAAGAATAATGTTTCCACCTCCATGCTTCACGGTTGGGATGGTGTTCTTGGGGTTGTACTCATCCTTCTTCTTCCTCCAAACACGGCGAGTGGAGTTTAGACCAAAAAGCTCTATTTTTGTCTCATCAGAACACATGACCTTCTCCCATTCCTCCTCTGGATCATCCAGATGGTCATTGGCAAACTTCAGACGGGCCTGGACATGCGCTGGCTTGAGCAGGGGGACCTTGCGTGCGCTGCAGGATTTTAATCCATGACGGCGTAGTGTGTTACTAATGGTTTTCTTTGAGACTTTGGTCCCAGCTCTCTTCAGGTCATTGACGAGGTCCTGCTGTGTAGTTCTGGGCTGATCCCTCACCTTCCTCATGATCATTGATGCCCCACGAGGTGAGATCTTGCATGGTGCCCCAGACCGAGGGAGATTGACCGTCATCTTGAACTTCTTCCATTTTCTAATAATTGCGCCAACAGTTGTTGCCTTCTCACCAAGCTGCTTGCCTATTGTCCTGTAGCCCATCCCAGCCTTGTGCAGGTCTACAATTGTATCCCTGATGTCCTTACACAGCTCTCTGGTCTTGGCCATTGTGGAGAGGTTGGAGTCTGTTTGATTGAGTGTGTGGACAGGTGTCTTTTATACAGGTAACGAGTTCAAACAGGAGCAGTTAATACAGGTAATGAGTGGAGAACACGAGGGCTTCTTAAAGAAAAACTAACAGGTCTGTGAGAACCGGAATTCTTACTGGTTGGTAGGTGATCAAATACTTATGTCATGCAATAAAATGCAAATTAATTATTTAAAAATCATACAATGTGATTTTCTAGATTTTTGTTTTAGATTCCGTCTCTCACAGTTGAAGTTTACCTATGATAAAAATTACAGACTTCTACATGCTTTGTAAGTAGGAAAACCTGCAAAATCAGCAGTGTATCAAATACTTGTTCTCCCCACTGTATATATATATATATATATAAATAAACACACACAGAGTATACCAAACATTAGGAACACCTTCCTAATATTTAGTTGCACCCCCCCATAAGAATAAGAATAACAAAGGCCTCATAACTTCATTGGAGCAGTGGAGATGAATGAATGGATGGATGAACTGCCCTCACAGTGCAAGGGATGAATGAATGGATGGACTGCCCTCACAGTACTGCGGGAGCGAAGACATTCGTCACCCTGAGTACCCATAAGTCACTGATGAAGACCTGGCGGTCACAGGGAACATTTCTCTTTTCCTCTCTCTCTCTCTCTCTCTCTCTCTATATATATATGTGTATATATATATATATATATATATATATATATATATATATATATATAGTGCTAAAAACGCCTGAGGGAATACTGGGCTGAGAGCTAGCAGGCACAGGTTTGCTGAGCGCTCTAGTGCTTTAACTGGTTGTGTTTAAGAAACAAAAGTCGGGGAAAAACTTAATCAATCAGCTTGCTGTGTTTATGTTTCTGTGCCTTTAGCTAGAGTAATCCATCATGTTGTTTTGTGTTTTTAAACCTTTAGCGAGCATTATGCTCTGAATGGTTTCCACGGAAACAAAAGAACAGCAGAACGCAGACAGTGGAGCCTGTTGAATACTGAGTTTACTGAAACATAATTAGAACATTGATATGAAATAGAAAACATTTAAACAGTCAAATGAATCAGCTGATTCATTTTAAAAAGTAATATTTTGATGAGTGGTTTTATGGAAATTAATGAATGTTTGAATCCGTCAGACTAAACTGAGCTGAACTTTGGTCTCTCTTTCTCTCTTTGATATATCAAGATTCATGTAGTTAATCTTTGATTTGGAACAATGAAACTACTTCTGAACAAAATCCTGCAGAGACCCCAAAGTGTAGCGATCTTTCACCACAAAGTACACAGAGTTGTTTATTTTCCCTTATCCCTCCATATCTCAAATCATTATCAGACTCGTCTCTTAACATTGAGCGAGGCCATGTGTTTCGTTTTGTCTAACCGTCGTTTGTTGACAGCCACTTCACAGACGACCCCCGGCTTGCTTTTTGGGGAGAAGCATTATCTGTGCGCAGAGAGATAGGGAGCAGTCGGAGTTCAAACACATTACGTCTGTGTGTGTTTGTGTGTGTGTGTGTGTGTGTCTGCGTGTGGCGCTGTCCCCCCAATCTAATCACTCTATCCTGCTGATTAAATAAACTCCTGTCTGAACTGAAGACAGGGACCTGCATTTCCTGTCCTGGACCCTGTTATTGGTTTCCCTGTGATGTGTGAGGTCTGGGCTGTGTGTGCGTGTGGTTGTGCATGCATAGATGTGTGTGTGTGCACAGACGTTTGTTGGGTGGTAGTGGGGTTGTTGTAGTAGTGGTGGGGGGGGGGGGTGTATTGACTAGTGTGATGGTTTCTAGCTTTCAGCACCTGCGTTAGGAATGCAGTTCAGATGGTCAGCCCTCCCTCCTTCCCTCCACCAGAGAGGTTGAGAGGCCGGGCTAGGCGTCAACGCGGGCCGTTGAGGTGTGTGGAAACTGTCTGTTTACAAGAATCATCTGGTCAGGGCGTAGCTTGGGGTCAACAAAAGGGGACACATCAAAACAGGGGCGGGCCACAGGGTTATGGAGGCGATAGGGGGTATGGAGGGGCGAGGGTGGGTCTGTTGAGATAGCTAGCAGAAGTTTGCTTAATGCCTTTTTGGAGAATGAAAAATGTCCCAGGTTGGTATAAATCTGTAATGTGTAGCCTGTGTGTGTTTGTCCCTGGTTGATACAAATCTGTAGTGTGTAGTCTGTGTGTGTTTGTCCCTGGTTGGTATAAATCTCTAATGTGTAGTCTGTGTATGTTCATTCACCTCCAGGCTCTTTAGGCTCTTACCAGAGCTAGGGCCTGGGCCTGGGTCTCGTCTGCCCCGGAGCACAGGGTGTCCAGGCTGGGCCACACAGGGAGGGAGAGGCCCTTACAGCTGGGGCCTAGTGGGTGATTATGATCCCCCTCTACTGCTTTGGTGCCGTAGTCTCAGAAAGACACACACAGGCATGCAACACACAGGAATGTGCGCACACAAACACACACTACACATTATACACACATATTATTACATACACATCCTTATAAACAGGGTGGTTTGAGCCCTGAAAGCTGATTGACTGACAGCCGTGGTATTTCCGGTATTACCTTGAGAATGACAAAACATTTATTTATACTGCTCTAATTGGTAACCAGTTTATAATAGCAATAAGTCACGTCAGATGTTTGTGGTATATGGCCAATATACCACGGCTAAGGGGCTGTGTCCAGGACAGCCCTTAGCTGTGGTATATTGGCGATATACCACACCGCCTCAGGCCTTATTGTTTAATTATACCATGGCATTGTTGAATACTCGTTTCTGATTGGCTTGAAGGGCATTCTAGAGAGTGCATTATTTCCAATGTTGCCAACTTTTCAGACCCCTCCAGCAAAGTTTATTGTGTTAAATGATTCTAGCGACAAATTCAGCTACTATTCACACTGGCGTGTCGTGGAACACACCTTCCACATCGTGCATTATTTACCATAGAACGCATAGTTCCTCGTTGATTATCCCTTACATAACACCGTCCCACACAAAACATATGATGTTTAGTGTGGGAGGGTGTTATGGGTGTATTTGTAATAATATGTAGTGTGTGTGAGTGTCAAAGGTCAAATAGGGGGTGCTTATATTTGTCCTGTTTCACTGCATGTACAAGTAGGTAACCTGTATGTGTGTGAGGTTTGAAATGGAAATGCATATTTTTTGCATATCCCAACTCCTGTGTTTGTGTGTGTGTCTTTCTGAGAAAAAGGCCAAAGCAGTAGAGGTGGTGGGGTTTGGGTAGCAATACCAGAGTGGTGGAATGAGAGATGGAACAGCTAAAACAAACATATGATGTTTTGTGTGGGAGGGTGTTATGGGTGTATATGTAATAACATGTAGGGTGTCCACCCACTCTGCTCAGAGTGGGTGAAAACGTGCTTTGGTTATGAAATTTCACTTCCTTATGTTATGAAATACATCTTACCGAGAAAAATATGATTATTCATGTTCTGAATCGTTCAGAGGGGTCTTTCTCTAAAAGCTAAATTAGCTTGACACGAGCCGAATTAAATGTAAAAGGCTTTGAAAATAAAAGCTTTGTGTACACTCAGTGCTCCGATCACATTTCACAAAAATACGCTTGTTTTTGTGAGAAACCTTCGAAAGAGTACAGGGATTTCGAATTAATATGAAAAGAGTATACTAAAACATGAAAATACTTGTCTCAAAATCTAGATCCATCTGACCTCTAAACGGTTTTATGTCCTGTGGATTCGAGAAGAAAGAGAACCTGGCACAGAATCCAGCCTAGCTGACACCATGCAATTTCCCCAATTTTTGATTGGACACCCTATTTTATGTGCATGTAATGTGTAATGTGTGTGTGTGTGTGTGTGTGTGTGCACAGATGTGTGTGTGCATTCCTGTGTATGCATGCCTGTGTGTGTGACAAGGGCACCAAAGCAGTAGAGGGGGATTACCAGTGAGAGATGGAACAGCTAAAACAAACATATTATGTTTTGTGTGGGAGGGTGTTATGGGTGTATATGTAATAACATGGGTGTATAATATGTAGTGTGTGTGTGTGTGTGTGTTCCTGTGTGTATTCCTGTGTGTGTGTGTGTGTTCATGTGTGTGTGTGGGGGGGAGATGGAACAGCTAAAACAACATGGTTGTGAGTGTGAGGCCTTGCTATATTTGAATGAATGGCCTCAGTCTCTGTTCTAACCCTGGACTGGGCCTTATCTAAGGGAAGGAAGTCACTGGGCTATCTAATCAAAGACACATGTGTCACCCTGATAGGTGCTAGGTCCAAGGAACCCTCACTACAAACAACCTCCAACACCCACGTCGGCTCTGCAGACTATCTGAGGAATTCACTTCACATCAACTGCATACCTACTCAAATTCCAACAATACTGATTCCTTGAAGTTTTTTTTTTTCTCCACATAATTGAAAGTGTAACAGGGTGTGATTCTTGAACATGTGCCATCCAGACAAGTGTGCTTGTTTTCACATTTCAACATTGTTGTGTGTGAGTTTCTGTTTACTGTTGGTGGTTATTTGCTTACCTGTCTCTCCAGGTCTGTCTGTGCTGCTGTCTGTCCGTCAGGGCGGTTAGCAGGGTCTCTGCCATCTCTCTCCTGCTCTCCTCCGGTTGTCCCTCTTCCTCCACCGCTGCCAGTAAGAGTTGCGTCTGAAAGATAGGAAGTAAACAGGAAATTATGTATTAAAATTACATGGTTCCATGTCTTGATTCTGTCTATGAATCCAATGAAAAACATATCTCAGACTTATCACGCCCAATTTGGCGCAGGCAGAATTTGAGTGGTTCTGAACACTTCCTGACTCGTCTGTTTGAGCTACAGACTTCCTGAACACGTCATTAGACACGTCTATTTGTCCTGGATACATACATAGCAGCCTCTCGCGTCGGCGAGACAACATTCAGAAACCGGATGTTCTCACAAAAACATCTCTAAAGTCCGAACAGTTTGAGTTACAGATTATTATGAACCCATCATGGCATCAAAGCTTAGACTCTCACGAAGATGGACGTGTTGTCTGTTTTGCTCTACGACGATCACAAGCCTTTTTACATAGAAGCTCATAAATAAGTATTGCTTTGTGATAATTCCTGATGTTTTGAGCTTTCTTATAGCTGACAGACAGACTTAAAACATGTACAGACAGATCACAGACATGGATATACAGTGGGGAGAACAAGTATTTGATACACTGCCGATTTTGCAGGTTTTCCCACTTACAAAGCATGTAGAAGTCTGTAATCATAGGTACTCTTCAACTGTGAGTGACGGAATCTAAAACAAAAATCCAGAAAATCACATTGTATGATTTTTAAGTAATTAATTTGCATTTTATTGCATGACATAAGTATTTGATACATCAGAAAAGCAGAACTTAATATTTGGTACAGAAACCTTTGTTTGCAATTTCCTGTAGTTCTTGACCAGTTTTGCACACACTGCAGCAGGGATTTTGGCCCACTCCTCCATACAGGTTTCGGGGCTGTCGCTGGGCAATACGGACTTTCAGCTCCCTCCAAAGATTTTCTATTGAGTTCAGGTCTGGAGACTGGCTAGGCCACTCCAGGACCTTGAGATGCTTCTTACGGAGCCACTCCTTAGTTGCCCTGGCTGTGTGTTTCGGGTCGTTGTCATGCTGGAAGAACCAGCCACGACCCATCTTCAATGCTATTACTGAGGGAAGGAGGTTGTTGGCCAAGATCTTGCGATACATGGCCCCATCAATCCTCCCCTCAATACGGTGCAGTCGTCCTGTCCCCTTTGCAGAAAAGCATCCCCAAAGAATGATGTTTCCACCTCCATGCTTCACGGTTGGGATGGTGTTCTTGGGGTTGTACTCATCCTTCTTCTTCCTCCAAACACGGCGAGTGGAGTTTAGACCAAAAAGCTATATTTTTGTCTCATCAGACCACATGACCTTCTCCCATTCCTCCTCTGGATCATCCAGATGGTCATTGGCAAACTTCAGACGGGCCTGGACATGCGCTGGCTTGAGCAGGAGGACCTTGCGTGCGCTGCAGGATTTCAATCCATGACGGCGTAGTGTGTTACTAATGGTTTTCTTTGAGACTGTGGTCCCAGCTCTCTTCAGGTCATTGACCAGGTCCTGCCGTGTAGTTCTGGGCTGATCCCTCAACTTCCTCATGATCATTGATGCCCCACGAGGTGAGATCTTGCATGGTGCCCCAGACCGAGGGAGATTGACCGTCATCTTGAACTTCTTCCATTTTCTAATAATTGCGCCAACAGTTGTTGCCTTCTCACCAAGCTACTTGCCTTTTGTCCTGTAGCCCATCCCAGCCTTGTGCAGGTCTACAATTGTATCCCTGATGTCCTTACACAGCTCTCTGGTCTTGGCCATTGTGGAGAGGTTGGAGTCTGTTTGATTGAGTGTGTGGACAGGCGTCTTTTATACAGGTAACGAGTTCAAACAGGTGCAGTTAATACAGGTAATGAGTGGAGAACAGGAGGTCTTCTTAAAGAAAAACTAACAGGTCTGTGAGAGACGGAATTCTTACTGGTTGGTAGGTGATCAAATACTTATGTCATGCAATAAAATGCAAATTAATTATTTAAAAATCATACAATGTGATTGTATGTCCGTCTCTCACAGTTGAATTGTACCTATGATAAAAATTACAGACCTCTACATGCTTTGTAAGTAGGAAAATCTGCAAAATCGGGAGTGTATCAAATACTTGTTCTCCCCACTGTATATTTATGTCTATAATGCTGAAATAGACTCATATTGACTCAAATTGAACACAGTTGTCACAGACTATTTGAATATTTATTTCTCACTGAGCAAACATTTCCTGTACTTACATTATACTTACAAATGCCTTTTTGATCAGGTTTTTGTTTGGCGGACGTTATTTGTGCAGTTTTATGAATTTGACATTCATAAAACTCATGAATGTGAGGCTAAATATTAATGTATCTTGCTAAGCAGATACATGAAATTAGGGACAAAACCGGACTGATAGGCTGATTGGGCTTGGGACTGATTTAATTAAACTATGTTTCTGGTAATAGCAACTGTGACACAATTCTGACAAAAGATTGAACCTTGAACTGATCCTTGACCACAGGCCAAAATCTACCCCTATCTAACACTAACACTTGCCATAGCCTTATCACAAAATCCTAGCAAAATGTCTTCCAAAAAGGACCTAGAGAGAATCCAGACTGAATATGAAGGCAGTTTCACATCAGAGGATGGCAAATTACACCAAATATTAGAGAGTGAGTCAATTAATAACGTACACCACTGGTGTGTAATGTGTGAGTATCCCTGTGTTGAACATGAATTACAGGGCGGCTTAGAGTGGGACGTGGTGCATCAACGTTAATCTGGAGCATACTGGTAACCTCTCCTCTCTCATCCCTCTCTCAGTTCCTCTCCTCTTCTCTGTTTTCTCTCCTCCTCTGCTGTCTTCACCTCTCCTCCTTTTCTCTAAGCTGCTTCAGAGGAAGTGAAATGAAAAGAGATCTGCTAGCCCAAATTAAATGCAGTTCTGTCAGTGCCGCTCAATTCCCTCTTTCCCTTCAGTCTTACTCTCTGTCTCCTCCCGTCTTTTTCTCTCTACATCGCTCTCCCTCCGTCCCATCATCTCTGTCTCTCTCCTTCCGTCTCTCTCTCCCTTTTTCTCTCAGTCTCTCTCTACCCCTTCTGCTCTCTATCTCTCACCTCCCTCTCTCTCCATCTCTCCCCTCAGAGGAAGTTGTGATGGATCTGTTACTCTGACTGACTCTGACTGCTTGTTAAGAACAGTCTCTTCCTGTCACATCCACCAGTCACACGCTTTCATTTCCTCCTATTACACATCTCCTCTCTCCATTCTCCCCCTCATCTCTTTCAAAACCCACAATGCAACAGAGACTATTTTTTTCAGAGCCTTTTTAATCTGTTTCTGACAATCCACCTGTCTGTCTTCATTCGTGTGAGAAGAAGGGAGGGAACAGGATTCAGAGACGTTAAAATCATCCTCACTTCCCCCTACATGGACGGGACAGGTGTCAAAACATTTGATGACACGGGCAGCGAGCCTACGACATGTGACCGATTACACATGAGGAGAATGAGACGTGAGGTAAATCAGCTGACCAGAGGAGAGAATGGTGGTCTGGTCCCTATGGAAAGTGTACTGTAGCCGTCACCTTGCATCAAGCACTATTCTTCATATGATTGACAGCTTGAGAAACTATGAGAAAGTGCATTTTGTGTTTGTCTGCTTTGTGATTCAGCACTGCTGAATATAACTGAACCATAACTGAACTGAAACCTGTTTTAACCTGCTTTAACCCCACTAAATGCTGACTCTGTATGTGTGTCTCTTCGCGCTGGAGGCGTGAGGGGTCAGGGGTTCAGCGGAGAGGGGAAAAGCCCCTCTGTCCCACCTCTGCCCTGGCATGGATGATGACAGAAGCCACCAAAGGAGCAGGAGAAGACCCACAACAGGACCCTCACACTGATGGCAGGCCTGAACTCATGCTCACCTCTCCTGTTAATTCTTAGTAAACACACTGGCGACAGGCTCCTGAGTGGGGCGAGGGGCGTATGTGTGTGTGTCTCTCTATGTGTGTTTGCTGTGCTGTGTTCAGGAGGGGGTCTGACTGACCGGTGATGAGTGACACCTTCAGGTGTAGCCCCAGGCTGATCCCCAGGCCCTTTAGACTCTCTACTGCTTGTTTACTGCACTGGACCAGAGCAAGCTCCTCATCCACCCCCCAGACCCACACCTACCAGCCACAGCCTACCCTACACCCACAACCCCACACCTACCCACCCCAGCCCCAGCCTGCTACACCCACAGCCCACACCTACCCAGCCCGGCCTGCCCTACACCCACAGCCCACTCCTACCCAGCCCAGCCCAGCCTGCCCTACACCCACAGCCCACACCTACCCAGCCCAACCTGCACTACACCCACACTTTTATTATCTCAGCTTCATCTGTTAGCACCGTGTGGCCCTCTCCTCCCCCTCTGTTTACAGCCAGATGACAGCACCCGTCCTCAGCTCCTGATGCTGACCAGAGATCGTGACCTGGGGTAGGGACCAAGTGGGAGAGATAGGGCAGGGGGGAACCTATAGCTGCCACACACAGATCCAGCTCTATACCCTTGTCCACCAGTTCCAGCATTGTGTATTTAATCTAAGAAAAGGCCTCCAGATTTCCTAGCTTAGGTAAACGAATACAAACATAGACTGAGAACAACTTCTAAAGACCAGACCCCAGGGCAGCCGGTGGTGGGCCAACATCCAAGTTGAGATATCTGCCAGGCAAGCAGAGATGGGTGTCAGAAGGGGGGCAGGAGAAAATCAGTTGAGTGTCATCTGCATAGCAATGATAGGAGAGACCATGTGAGGATATGACGGAGCCAAATGACTTGGTGTATAGAGAGAAGAGGAGAGGGCCTAGAGCTGAGCCCTGGGGGACACCAGTAATGGGAGTACATGGTGCAGATACATATCCTCTCTACATCATCTGGTGACACGCACACAACTAACAAACAAATATCTAACATCTGATCTCAAATGCCATTTGTGTTTCCGTATTAAAGACTTGGAACTAAATAAAAGTGAGGGCACACGGGGCTGTGTTTTTATGGTGCTATGCTACACAACCAGCCAAAAGTGACTGGTTTGGTCACAGTGTAACTTATAGAAAGTGTATTACTAGAGAGGAAGCAGGAAGTAATAGTAAAATAAGCTACACACTATAAATGCTGTAGTGCTTTCAGACTGACCCTAGAGTATCTTTCAAATTGTTAACACCCCATGAAAAGTCTTACTGCCTGACTTCAGATCAGCAGTTGCAGGCATGTTGGATTCTATCTGGCTCTACTCCCTCTATTGGATCAGGCTATGACTCACACTCTTCTCCCAACACTCCAGTTAAAAGTTCCCACAGATCTAAGATCAGATTACCCTACGCTCAATTCTAACCTTATCCATTGCGGACTAAAGACATATCTAACCCTGTATCAGTGGTTAGAGATAGGGACAGCCTCTATCTTACTGCTCTGCCAACCTCTGTCTGTCTGACTGGCAGGCTCACCTTTACCTCTTCCAGTTTTCCCCCAACTCCCTGGCACAGCCACATTTACCAGTCCCAGCAATGTTCAGGCCTCCTTGTCAGACTCTCTGTGCCAACTACATGGCTGCCCATAATGAAGGCCTGGCCCGGCCCAGTAATCCATCTTTCCATTTACGACTGCTGGGGCCTCTCTTACACAACCAGCTACATGCAGGAGCTCGTGTCACGCTGACCAAGACGGCCAACCTCAAACATCCACACAGATATCTGAAACAGCGAGAGCCTCTGTCTCTGTCTCTCATCCCTTTCTCTCTCTCACTGTCTCCAGCCCTACTCTCACACCATCCTCCCTTTTGGTCCGACGCTAGCACTCTAGCTCAGGGTAGATTTCAGGCCTATTCACCAAATCTTCTGACACTTACTGGCTGCTCCGGATTGCTCCTGCCCTGGCATCTTATTTCATAGGCCCAGGGAGGGGGAGTTTAGCAGGCTGCTAATAACACTGGTCGGTGGAAAAAGTCATCAGGCACCTTGCTCCAGGTAATTGATAGCTCTTGCTGGGTGATATGGACAACCAGGGAACTGTGATCATGCTTTGTGTGTGTGTGTGTGTGTGTGTGTGTGTGTGTGTGTGTGTGTGTGTGTGTGTGTGTGTGTGTGTGTGTGTGTGTGTGTGTGTGTGTGTGTGTCTCTCTCTCTCTCTCTCTGGCTTCCCAGGTTACGTTGGTCTGGGTGTAACAGTCACACGGCTGGAAACATTATATTAACCCAGGAAATAAGACTGAGCCACTTTCACTTTACTGTGACACACAACTTCCAGTCATAAAAGTGCTGCTCTTACCTATTCCTGCCTATCACGACATTAGAGATGGCTGAAATTGGATTTGCCTAATTTCCACAAGGACTGGTGGGAAGATAGCTAAAGCTTCTGCAGGGAATGGGGGACTGATTGGGGTGGTTGGGGTGAATTTGTATTATGTGTTGACTTGGGTCTCATCACTGTGCAGGCTCTTTTCCACTTTGAAGGCCCCTGACTGTTGACATCACTAAAGCTGAGCAGGCATTGGAGCGAACAGGCTGAGTGGTGGGGGGCTGGAAAAACACTAGGCCTCTTACCGAGAAGGGGTGGGAGGAGGTCTTATGTCTATTCAGGCCCCTAGAGATGAGTTGGTGTGTGCGTATGCATGTGTGCATGTGTGTGTGGTACTTGTGATCTACGTGGTGACTGAGAGGTTGCCCTTTCTGCCAGATTGACCCCCTAAGGGTCGTGGGTGCCATCAATTATGTCACCCCCAAACTGGGCTTCCCTATACACACCGGATTATATGAAGTGTAAAACATTAGAAAAATGTGTCTGAAACATCAGAGAAGCGCGTTTGAGCAGACAAGGGGGGGTTGTAAAGAGACACCATAGAAGGAGTAGGCCTCAACAAGTGAGTATGTTTGAAGGCATTGTCATGCACTAGTGTGGGCAGGGCGTCTTTGTAAGGCAGAGTTACAGTCCATCTTTTAGGGCAGAATGTAGGGAGGACGGATGGACATACGCTTTGCACAAGGCCAAATGAGGCAGAACCCGATTGGCTTTTGTGTTTGTCCCTTTTGGTGGGAAAGAAAAAGCTAATCTGTTTCAGGGTCGCAATCCAACAGTCCAATTCAGCCCCACAAAAATCACACAAAAACCCTACTCGCACGGCTCTAACCGTCGCGCAGGGCAGGAAGCGGATCCAGTTGAGTTTAATGGTTAAACCACATACCCCGTCTAAATGAGCTCTGCAGATGGCTACTACCACACACACACACAGAATTGCCTCCACATCAGGGGACTGGCAAGGACACATATTCTACATAGACTACTACCCCAGCCTTCCTGGCCTAGACAAAATGCATCACTGTCCACCATAAGAAAGCATCTGGGGTGTAAGGACTAATTTAGGACAGAAAAGATTGAGCTTGACAAAGATGGAAGACACATGGCACCTCCCTCCAGTTGATCATAGATTGTAGTAGGGTAGCAGATTCTGATCAGTACCTCTCTCTTGCCAATAAAAGCTTTTTGCTGACTGGGAGAAAGCCAGGAGCTCTCCCTGAAAGTTACAATGTTACACACACTCCAATGCTCCATACCTCATTTCCTAAAAAATGCTAAACCAATAATGGGGATTTCCATCAATCTCCTGCTACATCGCTAGCACAGGAGAAGATGGTTTGAACAGAGCATACACTACCCGTCAGAAGTTTGAAGGGTTTTTCTTTATTTTTACTATTTTCTACATTGTAGAATAATAGTGAAGACATCAAAACTATGAAATAACACATATGGAATCATGTAGTAACCAAAGAAAGTGTTAAACAGATTTTAGATTCTTCCCTTTGCCTTGATGACAGCTTTGCACACTCTTGGCATTCACTCAAACAGCTTCACCTGGAATGCTTTTCCAGCAGTCTTGAAGAAGTTCCCACATAGGCTGAGCACTTGTTGGCTGCTTTTCCTTCACTCAGCGGTCTAACTCATCCCAAACCATCTCAATTGGGTTGAGGTCGGGTGATTGTGGAGGCCAGGTCATCTGATGCAGTACTCAAATTGCCTTTACACAGCCCGGAGGTGTGTTTTGGGTCATTGTCCTGTTGAAAAACAAATGAAAGTCCCACTGGTACCCATGCTGGTTAAGTGTGCATTGAGTTCTAAATAAATCAGACAGTGTCACCAGTAAAGCACCCCCACACCATCACATCTCCTCCTCCATGCTTCACGGTGGGAACCACACACGCAGCGATCATCAGTTCACCTACACTGTCTCACAAATCTCAAATTTGGACTCATCAGACGAAAAGGACAATGGTCTAATGTCCATTGTTCATGTTTCTATGCCCAAGCAAGTCTCTTTTTATTGGTGTCCTTTAGTAGTGGTTTCTTTGCAGCAATTTGACCATGGAGGCCTGATTCACGCAGTCTCCTCTGAACAGTTGATGTTGAGAAGTGTCTGTTACTTGAACTCTGTGAAGCATTTATTTGGACTGCGATCTGAGGTACAGCAGAGGTAACTCTGGGTCTCCTTTCCTGTGGCGGTCCTCATGAGAGCTAGTTTCGTCATAGCGCTTGATGTTTTTTGCGACTGCACTTGAAGAAACTTTCAAATTTCTTGAAATTCTCCAGATTGACTGACCTTCATGTCTTTAAGTAATGATGGACTGTTGTTTCTCTTTGCTTATTTGAGCTGTTCTTGCCATAATATGGACTTAGGGCTATCTTCTTGACCCATCGGGTCAACCCCAGCTCTGGCTAGAGAGGTACAGTTGAAGTCGGAAGTTTACATACACTTAAGTTGAAGTCATTAAAACTCATTTTTCAACCACTCCACAGAATTCATGTTAACAAACTATAGTTTTGGCAAGTTGGTTAGGACATCTACTTTGTGTATGACACAAGTAATTCTTCCAACAATTGTTTACAGACTATTTCACTTATAATTCACTATACAACAATTCCAGTGGGTCAGAAGTTTACATACACTAAGTTGACTGTGAAAATGCAGAAGCTTCTGATAGGCTAATTGACATAATTTGAGTCAATTGGAGGTGTACCTGTGGAGGTATTTCAAGGCCTACCTTCAAACTCAGTGCCTCTTTGCTCGACATCATGGGAAAATCTAAATAAATCAGCCAAATCACCTCAGAAAATAAATGGTAGACCTCTAAAAGTCTGGTTCATCCTTGGGAGCAATTTCCAAACGCCTGAAGGTACCACGCTCATCTGTACAAACAATAGTACGCAAGTATAAACACCATGGGACCACACAGCCGTCATACCGTTCGGGAAGGAGATGCGTTCTGTCTCCTAGAGATGAACGTACTTTGGTACAAATCAATCCCAGAACAACAGCAAAGGACCTTGTGAAGAACTGAAGGAAACCGGTACAAAAGTATCTATATCCACAGTAAAACGAGTCCTATATAGACATAACCTGAAAGGCAGCTCGGCAAGAAAGAAGCCACTGCTCCAAAACCGCCATAAAAAAGCCAGACTACGGTTTGCAACTGCACATGGGGACAAAGATCGTACTTTTTGGAGAAATGTCCTCTGGTCTCATGAAACAAAAATAGAACTGTTTGGCCATAATGACCATTGTTATGTAAAAGGGGGAGGCTTGCAAGCCGAAGAACACCATCCCAACCGTGAAGCACGGGGGTGGCAGCATCATGTTGTGGGGGTGCTTTGCTGCAGGAGGGACTGGTGCTCTTCACTAAATAGATGGCATCACGAAGAAGGAAAATTATGTGGATAAATTAAAGCAACATCTCAAGACATCAGTCAGGAAGTGAAAGTTTCTTCGCAAATGGGTCTTCCAAGTGGACAATGACCCCAAGCATACTTCCAAAGTTGTGGCAAAATGGCTTAAGGACAACAAAGTCAAGGTATTGGAGTGGCCATCACAAAGCCCTGACCTCAATCCTATAGAAAATGTGTGGGCAGAACTGAAAAAGCATGTGCGAGCAAGGAGGCCTACAAACCTGACTCAGTTACACCAGTTCTGTCAAGAGGAATGGGCCAAAATTCACCAAACGTATTGTGGGAAGCATGTGGAAGCCTACCCGAAACGTCAAACAATTTAAAGGCAATGCTACCAAATACTAATTGAGTGTATGTAAACTTCTGACCCACTGGGAATGTGAAGAAAGAAATAAAAGCTGAAATAAATCACTCTATCTACTATTATTCTGACATTTCACATTCTTAAAATAAAGTGGTGATCCTAACTGACCTAACACAGGGCATTTTTACTAGGATTAAATGTCAGGAATTGTGAAAAACAGTTTAAATGTATTTGGCTAAGGTCTATGTAAACTTCCGACTTCAACTGTATGTGACAGTATGAATAGAAAGGCCTGAGGTCCATCACTGCTCTGGCTAGAGAGAGGTAGGGCTACATTACTGTGTGAAAGACCTGTCAGATCCCACTCGTGTCTTTATCCTGGGAGTGAAGAAGGCAGGTCTGCTAAGTCTGTTAGAGAGAGAGGAATACATAGTGGACTAGTATGAGTTCCCTAGGGGTGATGTCCCTTTGTAAAGGCTGTAGTAGAGTACTGTCAGGGCTATTACATACAGCTCCTCTATAAGGTCCCCAGGCTCTGACAGACATGAGGCTAACTGACCCGTATGGACCCCTGTCTCCTGTACTGGGTGGCTTAGAACAAGACATGATGAAAACATAATCCACGACCACCATATACAGTCATGTGAAAAAGTAAGTACACCCCCTGAAAAGTTCTCTTCTTTTTTTAAAAACATTTTTGGACAGCTGGATATGTAATTTTAATTTCAACACTATTGACAGATAAAGGTTACCCAATTTAACAAATCACACCCACACAAAAAAAACCTTTGAAAATGTTATGCAATTAAAATAAACAAAAATGCATTTTCCTTATGGGGATAAAGTTAGTACACCCCTAACTTTACCATCACATAAAATGGCTAAAATTAGAATTAGGTGTACCAAAACAAGTGCAAATGATTAGAAAACATTAGAGAGAAAGATAAGAACATTGGTCTGGTTTTGTCTTAACCATATGGGTGTGTGGTAACACATCATTCAAAGATCAAAAGATCTACCCGAGGCCATCAGGAGAAAGATTATTGATGCCCATGAGTCTGGGAGGGGTTACAAATCCATTTCCAAGCAATTCGAAGTACATCATTCAATTTCCAAGCAATTCGAAGTACGTAAATCCACTGTCCGACGAAAATTCCAGACCACTGGTAAACTACCTTGGACAGGACGTCCCACCAAAGTCAGCCCAAGAGCTGACCGAAAGATGCTCATAGAAGTCTCTATGAGCATGTAGAAGTGCATGGGTACACTGTCAGAAAGAGACTGGTGTTGTCTGGCAAAAGTCAGTTGTGTCTTGATATTCTTTTTTGAGGCTTCTTCCTTTCTGACCTCCCATGTAGGCCAAGTGTGTGTATTCTGACAGTGTACACATGCACTTCGACATTGATTGTGGCAAGAGAGGCCTGTAGATCCCTTGATGTTACCCTGGGGTTCTTAGAGACTTCTATGAGAATCTTTCGGTCAGCTCTTGGGCTGAGGGCCTCGGGTAGGTCTTTTGATCTTTGAATGATGTGTTACCACACACCCATATGGTTAAGACCAAACCAGACTAATTTTCTTATCTTTATGGAAGGCCGGACCCTCCTAAGTTTCTCTCTAATGTTTTCTAATCATTTGCACTTGTTTTGGTACAACAAATTCTAATTTTAGCCATTTTATGGGATGGTAAAGGTAGGGGTGTACTAACCTTTTCCCCATAAGGAAAAGGCATTTTTGTTTATTTTAATTGCATAACATTTTCAGTTTTTTGTGTGTGATTTGTTCAATTGGGTAAACTTAATATGTAAATAGTGTTGAAGTGAAGATTACTTATCCATCTGTCCAAATATGTAAAGAAAAAGAGAGAACTTTCCAGGGGGTGTACTTACTTTTTCACGACTGTAATAAAATGGAAAGGATACTATCTGTTCTTAGACTTCATCACACTATGTGTGTGTGCTCATGCTCCCCACCCAGGAAGACAGGCAGGCTGATGGGAGCTGAGTGGGTAACGAGTGTTTATAAGGCGGTTAGCCAGCAGAGCGAGGATGCAGCACTCCAGGCAGCTCTTACCCAAATAAAACAGACATTTATTACACCGTACATGACCCTCTCATTACACATAAATAGGAATTAATGAGAGCTATATGTGCCGCTCCCCATAGAGGGAGGCGGGCCCCTCTAAAGGACTAGCGATAATTACACTGTCCTACAGCTCACCCACTTAACACCGCTCACTAGAGTGAGCTATCCGGAGGAGAGAGACCCCCCCCCGCCACTACCTGCAGTGATCTGATGGCCCCTGTGAGCTTCAGCCAGATGGTATGACCCAAAAAAGGAGTTGGAGTAAACCATTTTGGGGGAATACTGTACTGTATAATTGTCTTGAGAGTAAACTGGGGAGGTATATACAGACCAACAAACACACTTCATGTTTTATCTCAGTTGGCCTTTACACTTCATACAGGACTTCTCTTGAACGAGAAACAAACTAAGAAACAAAGGAAGGAACTTCCCAGCATGTTTCTGAACTCCAGTACTCCACTATCTCCTCCTCCTCCTCCTCTACTGTACTCACTTCCCTCTGTCTTTCACCTATCCTGCATCACATCATCCATCTCCCTCTCCCCACATCCATTCATCCATCCATCCACCATCTCTACCTCCTCTGTCTCCCTCTCTCTCTGACTGCCGTTTAAATCCTTCCATTATCTCTTCCTCTACTTTCCCCCGCCTGTCTCCACCCTCCACTCCCTCACCTAAAAACTCCCAAATTATCTGCAGCATCTCCATAATTCCTCTCTTTCTTTGCGATTCTTCAAGCGAATAAGACAATTTTACACTCCTCTTCGCGTCAGGATTCCCCTGTTCTCCTGTTCATTGTTCTCAACGCAGCTTAACGCACTTGAAGAGCCTGAACACGATAGCTGCACTGATGACTTTGGAGAATTAAAATGGGTAATTGCACAACATGTGCAGAGGGGTGAGACTGGGGGAGAAGGTAGGTGGGGTACTTCAGTTTTGAACTTAGCTACCTGTCTGCTACTACTGTGTCTTGCCTCTAATGTGCCTGCTATACAAAAAGAGTGTACCCACCAACAGCAAGGTGTTTATTCACAGATAATAAAACTAAATATCAAGGGGATGAGCCTGGGAGAATCAGAGGGGAATCAATCTCAGGGGATGAACATACGTATTTGCTACAGGAAAACATGAATCCATCCAACAGTATGGTTTTCATGCCCACAAAACAAAAACAGAACCGCCCCTCTGTGTCAACTGACTCTATCCCACACAGAGACAAGCATCGGATCGGTTGGAGAATAAATAATTACACCTGGATCAAAGTGATGCAATAATTGCATGTCAAGTGTTCGTTAACATTAACGTCTATTGTCAGCAGAAAGAGGGGGAGTTTGGAGATATCTTTCTTTCATCTCTGTTTCTGTTTAACTCTCTCACTGTCTGTCAGAGGAGTTGGGTTAAATGCCGAAGACACATTTCAGTAGAATGCATTCAGTTGTACAACTGACTAGTATCCCCCTTTCCTTCCCTTCTCTTCTCTTCCATTCTTTATCTATCTCAATCTCTCCCTTTCTCTCTGTCTTGCTCTTTCTCTCTCGCTCTTTCTTTCTTTCTTTCTCTCTCTCTTTCTCTCCTCTTTCTCCCTTCCATCTCTTACTTTCTCACTCTATATATCCTCTCCCTCCCTCCATCTCTCTCCCTCCATCTATGTTTCTGTGACAGAGGCAGGCAGGGAGAGGCTAGGCCCTGCAGCTAGCCTGCCCGTCCTCCCGTTCACAGCCACAGTGAATGCGATTAAGCTGAGCAGTGATTAATCTGCTCTGCCCTGTAATTCCTCTTTACCACTTTAATGGATGTTATCTCCCCCCTCTGAAGACATATCTTGCTGATCATGTGATCAGGGCCCAGCAAGGAGGAAAAAACAACCTTCTAAATAAATAAATAACGGAGGAAGGGGATTGGAGGAGCTGCTAAGAGGATAAGACAGATCAGTCCCTGTAAAGTGCTCATTTATTTTCTAAGAAAAATAGACAAGTGACTTCAAAGTCTGCCAATACAGTAGAAGAGCTGTCAACATCACAATCTACCAGACAAACAAAATTAATTACCCAAACCTGTGTCAATAACAAATATCTTTCTGTTTTTGTTTTTTTACACAAACACACAAAAGAACGAGAGATATTCTATAGGCAATTATACATGGCTTGGGATGCGAATATAACAAGCAAGAAAATGAGCTGAGGGTTTGCTGAGTTTTTTCTTCATTATGGAATAAGAAGCAAAACAATAGCACTTCCTTATTTGATGTGTCCATATTAGGAGTTAACCTAAGATGAAAAGTAGGGTAATGATAGCTCAGACTGCCTCATACATTCCATATTCAGCAAAGGCCAACAGCACTGAGTAACTTGGCTCCAGTCTCTTTCCATTGTGTTCACCTTTCTCCAGAAGACAATGACTTGTATTATGTTCACTGTTAAATAATCAGAGAGAAAAATCACACACCCTATTACATCTATGGCTAATCATTCAACAGAAATAGCAGGATGTGATCAATCATTGTTAGGTATTGTTTAAAAATGATAGAGTAAATCCCGAGAGCCTGAGAGAGTGCCTTCAACGTCACGTCAATAGCTGAATTGGATTTAGAATTTGGGAGTCTGTGTGTGTCAGTGTGTGTGTGGCGGGTGGCCTGTGACGGAGGCCTGCTGTGCAGTGAAAGGGTTAAAAAAGCCCTTTCTATCCCCATACATGCACACACAGACACACACGCTCCCAGTGATTTCACTGTAGATTCTGTCACACAGCCAATCCCCTACTGAGATTCCAGCTAGTACCTATGTCTTCAGGTACAAAGCCTGAGGGCTGCAGTGGCTGCAGGTAACATAAACACCGGTGCCTTGCCTTCCGCAGCCCCACTCCGCAGCGCACCGTATCTGTGCTGCATGAAATTCTCTAAAGGGGTTTAAGTATTTACCCAGAACACTATCAGGCTCTGCCGAAAATGCAGCTTACCCTGTTGAGTAAGTACTTCAAAGAGAATCGCAAATACCTTTTGCCCGCGATTTACGCTCCATTTTCTACCTCTCTCTCTCGCTTACTTTTCTTCTCGTTTTATATTTCCCCGCAACACAAGCCGGCTCCGTAATGTAAAATGTATTATCAGCCATATATTTCCTTTTTAAATGAATAATAACAATAATCTTGGAGTAATTTCTTTTCAGCGTGGGGCGTTGTAAATAGGTTGCAGCAGGTGTGTTAATATAGAGCTGGAGGTAAACAAGGCCGAGCTAGAATGAACCACAGGATTATACACTCTATTCTGTGTTTTGTGATAAGGACAACGCACACTACTATCCAGGTAGCCTGCTGCACGCACACACACGCACGCATGCACGCACGCGCACGCACACACACACGCACACATACACACACGCAAGGAAGGATAAATTACTCCACAGCTCACATACTGTTACATAAAGTACACACAATCACAGACACTCTTTAAATTACAAACATACACCCTATTGATAACACTTAGCTACAGTGCATTCTACTAAAATCCTAAACTAAACAAAAAAAAAAGATGAGATTTACCAGATGATAATGAACGGTATTAGAATAAAAAAATATATAAGTAATAAAAATGCTCTTTAAACAATTTACTGTTTAGTTCAAACTTACAATGAATCTGTCTTGCATGTGTGTGGCCTGTATATGAAACTGTTATAAAATGTTGCCCTAGAATGTAAATTAAACAGAGAGTCAAATCTCTGAAATATTATTCTACTGTAGCTAAGACTCAAGCCTCTAAAACGCCCTGCTCTTTCTCACCTACCGAGACCCAGGAAAACAACAACCAGCACACCAAATAAAAAAACACTCCCCCAAAAATTATTAACGGTGAAACTGCACACTACAGAACCATAACATTTATAATGTTTTACAAACCCATCAAATAAGTGGATAGGGATTAATTGGCCCTGCCGACCTTAAAATAATTATATGAACAGTGCAACTCTAAACTCCCAATGAAATTGATACACTTTGATAATTAGATTCTTGGCTCTGACCCGCTGAAGTCAATAAAGGTTATTAAGGCCAATTGCTGTCTAAACGCATTAGAGGCAGAGTCAACTGTCTGTCTATAGGAGGGAGGGAGGCCTTCCTGCACTAGTTCAGCCCAGCACCAATACAATAATCCATTCTCCGTCCTGAGGTTTCTCCTCTCCCGCCGGTGTCTGTCTGCACTCTGCCATATAAAACCAGATTGGATTCGCTTAACCTTTCCAGAGCTTTGATCAAATGAGCTCAAACTGCAATAACATTTACATTGACCCCCCTCTCTTTCTTTCTCTCTTTCTCTCTCTCCCTGAAGTTCCATCCCCTCCTCCTCCTTGCTAGGTCAATAACCTAATCAGCTATCGATGGCGACCCGTCCAGCCTGCGAGTGATTGCTGTGCTCCCCCTGAGTCGCTCCCCCCCCCCAGCAGCCCGCCCCAGATTGTTACTGAGGACCAACATTAAAGACGGGGGGGGAGAGAGGGAAAGGAGAAGAAGATGAAACGGTCACAGGGCGCGTCCCTACACATCACGTTCCTCCACGGCTACATGACGGGAGTGTGACCAAACCCAGTGGGAGAGACCGACAAAATGGTTAAAGGGAGACACGGCCCAGGAACCCTTCGTGTTTTGTAGATCTTGAAGTATACAAATATATTAAAGTGTGTGGATTATATTTATTGTGAAAGTAGATACATTTTCTTGATACGCGCTGAAAGATTTTCATCTACAAGGCTCGTTCAACTGTCAAATGAGGAACAGAGAGAAGGAGAAAAGGGAAAGAGAGAGAGGGGAGAGGGAGAGAGAGAGAGAGAGAGAGAGAGAGAGAGGGGGGAGAGAGGGAGAAGGGGGAGAGAGAGAGAGAGAGAGAGAGAGAGAGAGAGAAGGACATACAGAGAAAGAGAGAGAGAGAGAGAGAGAGAGAGAGAGAGAGAGAGAGAGAGAGAGAGAGAGAGAGAGAGAGAGAGAGAGAGAGAGAGAGAGAGAGAGACAGAGAGAGAGAGAGATATATAGAGAGAGAGAAAATACTGAAATCTCTTTGCATCCCGGCAGCTTTTGAAGTTGTGATATGAGCAGCCACAGAAGTCGGAGAAAGTGACAAATTAGGGGAAAAGCTGTAGTGTGCAGGCAGAGCTGGTAAATCAATTAAAGTCAAACAGAGTGCATATATTAGCACACACAAACATATATAAACACACACAAAAAAAGGAAATATGCAATGTTTTGTTGCTTCTCCCTCTCAGCAAAATTATATAAAAAATGAAAGATAAAAAATGCCACACCAGTATTTAAAATATTTTGCATAAAGCCAGACTGTCTCTCTCCTTTTGTCAGAAAGGTGGAAGCGATTCATTGTTGCTGGTTTAAGTAAATGTCAGGATTGTATGAGATCCATGATAGTAGGTCCTAGGGGGGCTGGGCTGCGGACCGGGCCCATCCAAACCATAACAGGGTTCCACAGCCCCTCGCTCCATTCCTAGTCTGGATCACAGGGGAACCATGCCTTTACACCCCTGTCCTTTAACCACGGGGCGCAGCCTGTACACCTCGTCTTCTGAGAGAGGCGGAACACTGGACCTTCTTCATACAGCTACCTATTCTAATATCTGATAAGCACTCCAATTCCTTTATCTATGCATGAAGCACTCGCGCACACACCCACCCACACCCACCCACACCCACCCACCCACAACACACCCACACCCACCCACACCCACCCACCCACACCCACCCACACCCACACCCACCCACACACCTACCTACACACAGCTGAACTGAATAGTCTTTATTTAGCCTCTCTCTACAACTGCCTTCCATTTCCTCTTTTCATTTCTTTTAGGAAGCATCTTCAATTGATGAGGTAACAGTTTGGAGAGAAAACCTCTGGATGTGTTTTATCAGAATATCATTCAAACAGAAGGGTGAGTATTTGCATGACAACAGGATGGAGAACAGGGACTGAGCCCTAGAGAGGAAACTAGCATCTATAAACAGACAGCAGATCTGAAATATACTTAACACAATGCAAGGCTATGTATGTCGCTGGAACACACCCGCGCACACACACACACACACACACCCGCGCACACACACACACACACACACACACACACACACACACACACACACACACACACACACACACACACACACTCCAATATTATATTATCTTTGTTGTCAATTAAAAACAGCACACACTACAGTGTTTATCCGATTAAAAAAAAAAAATGTGTCTAATATGGTTAACATTAACATTTTGAAATTATTAAAACACCATGAAATTATCAATAAATATTTTTTAGGACACTGCAAATGTTTTAAATAGTAAATAGCGAAACATGTTTGTGACCACAGAAAAACACCAACTGCCACACTGATTCTGTATTCTGTATTCTGATATTACAAATGCTAATAAAAATAGTTTATGTATAAGTATATGAAAATATAAACATTGTAAGTAAGTTATAAAATCATTTGACAATTCAAAATAGAAGTGTAATAAACAAACATAAGCAATCGATCAAAAGGCAAATAAAAATGCATAGTATAACTGATTTAAATAATACTGAGAAAGGCCTATTTAATCAGTATGCAGTACAATATTGCTTATAAAAGCACAATAGTGGCCCATTTTATTTTTTCATTTCCCACAAACACAACGATCATGGTTTTCATTTACTTAATGGGTCTAAGACAAATACCTCCCTGAGAAACTACTTCTTCATGTGGTTTCATTTAGAAAACAACACAATGCATGTTCAGTTCAGTCAAATACAATATGACAAAAAACAACTAGTAAATAGAATTCACAGAAGCTAAATGGGAAATTATAAATTAACAGCATGCCTCTAATATAAAAGACAAAATAGCTAAGCTAATATTACTCTAAAGAGAATTAAAAAAAACAAGTCACATTTATCTTAAATGATGCTATAGGCTACTACAAGGTAATGTGTAGCAGACACCCGTCGGTATATCTGACCAGAGCCAGGGATAACTAAACGATGAGTGGAGTCTGGTTGACCATCAGAGAGAGACAGCTCAAGCCTTCACATCTCACTCCTGCTCCTCTCTAAGTAAAGG